>PVJS01001678.1:40997-94068 GCA_004027185.1 Glis glis
AAAAAAAAAAAAAAAAGAAAACTATAAACCAAGTGGACCTAATAGACATATACAGAATATTTCAACCAGCAACAGCTGAATACACATTCTTCTCAGCTGCCCACAGAACCTTCTCCAAAATAGACCACATCCTGGGCCACAAAGCAAGTACCAGAAAATTCAAAAGATGTAATATAATTCCCTGCATCTTCTCAGCTCACAACGAAATGAAAGTAGAAATCAATATCAGGAAGATGAAAAGAAATTGCATAAATACATGGAGACTGAATGATACACCATTGAATGAGGACTGGATCAGTAAAGAAATAAGGGGAGAAATAAAAAAAATTCCTGAAATTAAATGAAAATAGAGACATGATGTACCAAAATCTATGGGACATGTTGAAGACGGTGTTAAGTGGAAAATTAATAACACTGACTGCCCACATAAGAAAAACAGAAAATCACCAAATAAACAACCTAATGACATACCTCAAGGAGCTAGAAAAACAGGAAGAGTCTAATCCCAAAGACAGTACAAGGTAGGAGAGAATTAAAATCAGAGCAGAAATCAATGAAGTAGGGAATAAAAAAATACAAAGAATCAACAAAACAAAAATTTGGTTCTTTGAAAAGATTAACAAGATTGACAGACCCTTAGCCAACCTAACCAAAAGAAAGAGAGAATCATCCTAAATTATTAAAATCATAAATGGAAAGGGAGACATCACCACAGACAGTGGGGAAATTCAGAGGATCACCAGAAACTATTTTGAAAACTTATATTCCAATAAACTGGAAAACATGGAAGAAATTGACAGATTTCTAGACATACAACTTCCCTAAATTGAACCAAGAGGACACAAAAAACCTAAGCAGACCGATAGCAAGCAAAGAGATAGAAACAACAATAAAAATCTGCCATCAAAGAAAAGCCCAGGTGCATATGGATTTCCAGCTGAATTCTACAAAACCTTTACAGATGAACTAAACTCATTACTTTACAAGCTATTCCATAAAATCGGAAGAGATGGAACTATTCCAAACTCCTTCTATGAGGCCAGTATCGCATTGATACCAAAACCAAATAAAGATACCTCAAGAAAGGAAATTATAGAACAACTTCATTGATGAACAAAGATGAAAAAATTCTAAACAAAATTCTAGCCATGCGCATTCAAAACCACATCAAGAAAATTGTACACCATGACCAAGTTGGTTTCATTACAGTAAAGCAAGGTTGGTTCAGCATACGCAAATCAATACATATTATTCACCACATGAATAGAACTAAGAACAAAAAACATATGATCATCTCAATAGACGCTGAAAAAGCATTTGACATAATCCACCACCTATTCATGATAAAAAAAAAACACTGCAGAAAATTGCAATAGAAAGAACATACCTCAAAATCATTAAGACAATATACAATAAACCCCAAACCAACATCATATTGATTGGGTAAAAACTGCAGGAATTCCCTTTACTATTAAGAACAAGACAAGGATGCCCACTATCACCACTCCTTTTCAATATAGTCCTTGAGACTCTTGCCAGAGCAATAAGACAAGAGAAGGATATGAAAGGAATTCAAATAGGAAAAGAAGAATTAAAATTATCATTATTTGCAGATGACATGATCCTATATCTAGAAGACACAAAAAACTCAACCAAAAGACTACTAGAGCTGAATAACAAATTCATCAAAGTAGCGGGATACAAAAGCAACCTAAAAAAGTCAGTAGCCTTTCTATATGCTAACCATGAATCCACTGAGAAAGAAATCCAGAAAACAATCCCATTCACAATAACCTTAAAACCAATAAAATGCCTAGGAATAAACCTAACCAAGAAAGTAAAAAGCCTCTACAGTGAAAATTATAAAACACTAAAGAAAGAAATTGAAGATCTTAGAAGGTAGAAAGATCTTTCTTGCTTTTGATAGGCAGAATAAATATTTTCAAAATGGCCATTCTACCAAAAGTGATCTACAGAGTCAATACAATCCCTACCAAAATACCAATGTCATTCTTCACAAACCTAGAAAAATCAGTCCTAAATTTCATATGGAGAAACAAAAGACCCAGAATAGCCAAAGAAATTCTCAGCAATAAGAACCACACAGGAGACATCATAATTCCTGACTTCAAATTATACTACAGAGCTGGAGTAATAAAAACAGCATATATTGGCACAAAAACAGACACATAAACCAATGAAACAGAATAGAAGACACAGAAACAAATCCACACACTTATAGCCAATTCATTTTTGACAAAGGTGCCAGACATGTAAGTTTGAGAAAAGACATCCTTTTCAACAAATGGTGTTGAGAAAACTGGTTATCCATTTGTAGAAAAATGGAACTAAATCTTTACCTCTCACCCTGCACAGGAGTCAACTCAAGATGGATCAAAGACCTTGAAGTAAGACCAGAAAATGTGAAGCTACTAGAGGAGGGCATAGGTCCAATACTCCAACATATAGGCACAGGTAGAAACTTCCTCAACAAGACCCCAAAGCTCAGGAAATTAAAAAAGAATTACTAAGTGGGATGGCATTAAACTAAAAGTTTCTGCACATAAAAGGAAACCATCAAGAGTCTAAAGAGAGAGCCTATGGAATGGGAGAGGATCTTTGCAAGCTATTCTTCTGACAGAGGGCTAATATCTAGAATATACAAAGAACTTAAAAAACTTTACACTGAAAAAAAGTAACCCAATCAATAAAAGGGCAACTGAATTGAATAGACACTTCACAAAAGAAGAGATACAAATGACCAATAGACACATGAAAAAATGTTCAAATCATTAGCAATCAGGGAGATGCAAATCAAAACTAAACTGAGATTCCATCTAACCCCAATCAGAATGGCAATCATCAAGAAGCCAAATAACAATAAATTTTGGCAAGGATGTGGGGAAACAGTAACTTTTCTACACTGTTGGTGGGATTGCAAACTAGTTCAGCTGCTATGGAGATCAGTGTGGAGATTCCTTAGAAATGTTGGAATGGATCCACCATATGATCCAGCTATACCACTCCTGGGTATCTTTACAAAGGGGTTGAAACTAAAGAAGTACAGTAATATATGCATACACATGTTCATAGCAGCACAATTCATAACAGCCAAATTATGGAACCAACTGAGATGTCCATCAACAGATAAATGGATTACAAAACTATGGGAAATATACACAATAGAATCCTACTCAGCAATAAAGAACAAATTATGTCATTTGCAAGAAAATGGAAGGACCTGAAGGACATTATGTTAAGTGAGATTAGCCAGTCACAGAAAGTGAAGGCCCATATGTTTTCTCTAATATTCATAAAGTAGGGAGTATAGGGGTGCCAGAGGGTCTCCAGATAATGGAGGAGAAACCTCAGTGCAGCCAGGGAGGTGGTCTAAGGGAAGGGGAGGGGGAAGACTGATGTTCATTAATGGAAATCCTACCATCCACTATGTGTACATTTGTGAATATACCAATGTCAATCTCAATACTCTGCATTGAGAAGGGGGGAAATGGGAAGGTGGGGTGAGGTCCACCAAGTGTTGTGTGTATGTATGTCACTGTCAAAAATGATTTACATTATGATGTGAGACTATAATGCACCAATAAAAGCACATTATAAAAAAAGAAGTCTCCTGGCCAAGTTCAACATTACTGGCAGTTTTATGATGTTCTCTGATATGAAATTCTGAGTTAATTCACTAAGAGTAGTAAGGGAAGTAGTAAGGGATCCAGGAAATGGCTTAATAAGGGTGCTTCATCTATGAATATTAAAAGGGACCACTAGGAAGTGAATAAAGATATATGAAAGCATCCCACTAAAAAGTATGACTCAGAAACTCTAGCAATAGATCTGTGCCAAAGATTACATGATGTATCTATATATATATATCAAAGTGGTAAGCTTGGGAACATAAAACATATATGCCCTTCCTACTTTCTAAATAAAAATGTCATATGTTTTCCTAAATACTACCTCTGGGAGCCAAGTGAAATATCCCTTCCTAACACTGTGTTAATAAGTCCTGTCAAAATCCCCATTTTAATAATGACTTCCCTAACAATAATGCCAAGAAAATCAATGTTTATTATGAACTTACTTTGTGTCAGGAACTGTTTTAAGTACTTTGGTTATATTATGAAACTTAATCTTAAAAATAAGCCTAAGTGATGGTTAATAACTCACTTAGGAGGTGACTCTTGACTTGGCTGGGTCTCCCTAGAGTTTCCTCTTTCACTGTATTTCATTGTATGCATGACACTTTATTATCATCACTGATTTTATTTCCTTTTCTCCCATATTTTAAATACAGTACACTTTCAATGTCTGTTTCAGTCATCCTGTATACCAAGCTCGTAACACATTGTTGTTCTCATAATACATATTTAAAAGTATTTATTGAGTTATATAATGAAATGGGGTTTTGAATTAGCACTTAGAAATTTAGCATTCTTTTTTAATGAACGTTAACTTAAAATAATTAGGTGATATAAGCGAACCCTTTGGTCATCTTTTAAAATCCATACAATTTGAATACTGTTAAAGAATGAAAAAGAAAATGGACCACAGTAAAATGCCTCAATTTCAATAACAGTTCTGAACAACGAAGACTTGGTGATTTTCTAGCTCCCTTCTTTGGCCAGATGATTGAAAATAAGTACATGGGACTATCTGAATGAATTAACACACTGGTCATTTCCTCCAGTAGAGTTCCACAGGGCTTATTTCTGCCTGTGAGTGAAACCAGCGGGTCTCAAAACTAAAGCTAAAATGTTCTCTGATTCTGTCTCCAGTGGTGGCTCAGATCCCTAAACTCTATTCTGCCAATCAACCTGTGTGAACACGGGTTTCAGCTCTGAAGCGTGCCATCTTGAAGCTTTACCAGCTGACTGGGTTTTCTGTAAACCTCTATTATCTCTACCCCATCCCGCTTCTCTTCCTGCTCTTCATTCTTGATCGGTTTCACTCCCTGCAGTGGCAGCAGAACAAAGCACTTGCTTTAGTGGGTCTCTCCAGCTCTCCTTTCTGTTTTCTGCTTCCATCATTTCTAGCTGTTCCCTAATATTTTTTTTCTGTATGTATAAAAAAAAGACAAAACCCCAAGAGGCACACAAAATAAGACAAGGGATATTTTTCTGAATTTAAAAAGCCAGATGTTCAAGGAAAGTCTTCTATAGGGAAGTATGTTAAAGAGTTTTTCATGTGTACGAGTTTGTATTTGTGGTTTCAGATAATAGCAAATGAACTTTGACCTAATGCTTAATCAATAATTCCTCCATCATTACATGAATATGCACCTTATACCTATAATTCAATTATTAAATATTTGCCAGTCTGTACTACATTATGTCTGATTTAATCAATTTTTTGTTTCAGTTGTTTGGGGGGATACCATACATCTGTCAAGGATGATTTGAGGAAATTTTCTTACAGAAAAGAAAAGAGGGTAAAGAACATGAAATCAAAATTTTAAATTCTGCATATTTAACTTGGATCTATCAAAAATTGAATTTTTAAATAAAAATAAGAATCAGTGTTACTAGTAGAAACTGAGGCAATAACCTGTTTCATGGTAAAATTAATATATTTCTAAATAATTGTGAGTATGTGTGTGTGTGTGTCTGTGTATGTGTGTGGTGTGTAGTGGTGGAGGAGGTGGTAAGGACTGAACCCCGAGTCACACTGTCCCTGAGCTACACACCCAACCCTTTTTCTGTGTATATGTGGTACTGGGGTTTGAAAACAGGGGTGCACTACCTTTGAGCTGTACCCCAGCCCTTTTTACTTTTTATTCTGAGACAAGGTTTCACTAAGTTACCAAGGCTGGCCTCAAACTTGTGATCCCCTTCCCTCAGACTCAGTAGCTGGGATTAAAGGTATGTGCCACTATGCCCAGCTCATTTCTAAAAAAATTAAAAAGATACTAAATTACTTACACGACTGATGCCTAATCAGATTATTGCCTTGTAAAACTATATGAAATTAGTATTATTGCTTATGAGGCCATGAATTAATGTTCCTATATTTAAGAAGAGTTTCATTCCCAGTTTGCTGATGGACAATTAGGCCTTTAAATGAGTCAATTTCAGCATTTGATCCTAACTAGCCATATGATTAATCATCAAAATTTGCATATATACCTTGCAATTATAATTTCAAAATATGTATAATACTAATATATATAATAATAACGCATTATGTAGCACATATTATGTATTTGCTATTATAAGCAGTTTACTCTGAACTCCTTTTGTCCTCATGATAACCATATATAATAGGAACAACTCTTATTACCATTTTGTAGATAAGAAAACTGAGACACAAAGATGTTATGCATTTAAGCTTCCTCAACTAGGATTAGTGAAGCCAAGATACCAATGGTTGTAGTGCAAGGTAGCATGCATGTAATCATTACAGTTCTACATAAATTATATGAACCAAGTACGTAAGAGATTTTAAAGTTTGCTTGGATATCTCAAGGACAGTATGCAACAAGGGAGTCTTGTTTCTCAAGTGTTTGCAACTTCTCAGAAGCCAAACACGAATCCATAACAAATGTTTCTTCCAACTGAAAAATATTTATCACTGTCAGAGCCTTTAAAGAAAACTACATTTGAGCCCATAGGAAATTGTGCAATGCTTGTTATTACACTCAGTGTATATTTTTACTTGTAGTGAATGCTTGTAGGAAATTGTTCAATGCTTGCCCTTAAAGTCAACAGGTTTTTTTCTAAAGTATAAATGAAAATGAAGTAAATATTAAGATATTGCCTAGCATTTAGGTAAATTGTTTTTAAATATATTCTGTACTGTATACTTAATATATGCAGTGTAATGACACGTACATTAATACTTGCCCATTCCTCATTCAAAATGCTTGGGACCAGAAATTTGTAGAATTCTTTTTTTAAATTTATTTTGGACTATTTGCATATACGTAATGAAATGTCATGGGGGTATGACCCAAGTCTAAACACAAAATTTATTTATGCTTCACATACACCTTATGCACATAGACTGAAGATAATACTACACAATATTTTAAATGTGCGCACATTTAGACTTAACCTTTCACCTAAGGTCAAGTATGGAATTTCCCACCACAGGATCTTATTGGCACTTAAAATGTTTCAAATTTTGGAGCATTTCAGATTTTATATTTGTGATTTAGAAATGTCCAACCTACAACATGACTAAGATAAAAATAATTTCCAAGGAACTTCATGAAAATTAGAGAGACCAGTAGAGTAGAGGAAGGGGGCCCGGGGGGACAGAAGGGAAGGGAAAGATAGGTTCAGGGAAGAAAACATACCAAACAATGCTATGTGTATATATGAATGTATCACTATGAGTCTCACTATCCATGTACAATTACAATGAACAAATACAAAAAATGTTAGATAATTTTCAGTAGGATACTCTAGTTTCATTTTCCATGGCTACATAATATCTCATAAAAATGTAGTGGATTGAAACAGCAACGATTATTTCTCAGGTTTTTGTGTGACTAGGTTCACATGGTGTCTGCTGGGTTGTCAGGATAGCTGAAAGTGAAAAATGTCCTCAGTCACATGATTTCCCCTTTGGACTGGTCTCCAAGTAGGACATCAGCTGAGATCATTGATCAGTGTCTTCAATACTCTAGTGTTTGGGCCTCTCTAGTTGACTCCTTGGAATTTCTTATATCATAGTGGTATAGTTCCAAGAAGGAGCTCTCTAAATGTACAAAAACTAATAAGCAGGCTTTGCTCTAGCCTTCATATTCATCAGGCATGCTAATGTCCTTTAGTTAAAAGTAGTCATTTGGTCAAACTTAGAACCAATGTGAATGGGGACACAAATGGGAAAGAATACAGGAAGGTATAGTTCATTGGGTATTGTCAAAGTAATAGCTACCATATTCATAAAGAGGTGACATTAGATACCACCCAATTTGTTGTCTCTTCATTTTAATCAGTGGCAAGTTCAACTGATAATCCAGCCCCTACCATCTTTGCAGACTCAAAGGTAGCAATGTACAGACAGCATGAGAATTAGTGTGGGTATTATTTTTCTCATCGAGTCTCTTACATTTTGTACATTTAGGGATGAACATGGACCTCCTCGACTTCCCTTGGAATTTGACTAAATTACACATACATCATTTGAATTAACTAAGTCTTGGTCTTTATTTTCTTCTGACAATTTTTCAGATTATATTAAAACTCATTCCCTTTCTTGGACTCATGTCTGACTCTAGAACCTAAGTCTAGTTGCCTTCGTACTCACCTCTGTGAATACGTGTCAACAGTAATAGATAATTGCTTTGTAGAATTCATAACAAAGATTCAGTCCAACACATAGGTTTATGTGTTTCACCCAAATCTGGAGAATCCCATCACCTAATCGGTAATCTGACTAGTCACAATGATTTAAAAACATGATTAATAAGTACATGGAAAGATATTCAAGACAGGTGTGGTGGTGGACGCTTGTAATTCCAGTACTTGGGAGGCTGAGACAGGAGGATCACAGGTTCATGGCCAGCCTCAGCAATTTATGAGGCCCTCTGCAACTTAGTGAGACCTTGTCTCAAAATAAAGAATAAAATAGGGCTGAGGGTATATAGCTCAGAGGTAGAATGCCCCTGGGTTCAACCCTTAGAACCACAAAAAAAGAGAAAATATTCAGAGGAACTACTTATTAGTGTAAGGCCAATTAAAACTATAATGAAATACCACTGCATACCTACTAGAAGGGACAAAATACAAAGGCTGACTGCACCAAATGTGGAAAAGATTATAATTCAATGTGAATTCTCATACTTACTGGTTGGAGTATAAAATTATAAAACTGCTTGGAAATATCTTGGAAGTTTCATGTAAATATAAGCACATGAATATTCATATAACTTAGTAACCCCATGCCTAGAGTTTTACTCAAGAGTAATAAAAGTATCCATTCTCACAAACTTATGCACAAATATTCCTAGCTTAGAGCACAAACTGAAGGTAATACAAACAGTCACCAAGGTGAAAGTTTAAAGCGATATTTAAATATCTTTTTCATTACACATCCATTCTGGGGTTTATATTTTTTCTTATTCCCATTTATGTGACCATCGCTTAGTAATTTTATGGAACAAAGGAATGCCATCTGCCCACTTGCATGGACAAAGAAAATAACTTGGATTGATGACCCTCTGAAAACACCTTCAAAACGAAGGATTTGGTTCAATTATTTAACTGAACTGAGGACCCAAGGGCTTACTAGCCAGGTGGGCACACTCTGTGTAGATACTGTCAACCTCTCTCTCACTGATGTTGGCCCTGCTTGGGTTCCCTGACGACTGCAATCTTTTCTTTCTCTATGCCCCAGGACTGCATTTCTTGTATGGAAGCCAGACAGTAACTTGCCTCCAACCACAAAATAACAATGACTTGTCCTTTAATGGTATAATTTTTTGTTTCTTTTTAAAAAAAACTATTTAAAAAGACCTGACCTGTAGATCATGTAGCCCTTAGACAACTAAAGCAACCTGACTAAAATGAGGCTATACTCAATTATTCAGGGGACATTCTCTAAGGGAAAATTAACTCATAATTGACTCATAAATGAGTCGTTATTTATGGTGACCTATCATGCAATTATCCATACTCTAATTAGGAAAGGTGGGCAAAATTTGTTCCTGAAGTGATCAAGGACTGGTACTAAAAGGTATTCAGTTCACTCTTACTTTCCAGTGTTGTTGTGAATAATAGAATTGCCCTGGATTTCTTTCCTACAGATCAAGGTAGAGTGTTTTGTTTTGTTTTTCACTCACTAATATATCCTGCTATGTCCTGGGCCTTAGAGCATGAGTCCAATGGAAAAGGTGATACTTAAAGAAAAAGTCATCTAGAATTCTAAAGGTAGACATTAATAATCTATGGAAATTGTCACGTATGTTGTATCCTGTTCTCTGGATAACCTGACTGAAGTCAATATTATATATTTGTCTCATTCTGCTGCGTGTCCTATAGGCAGTAGACTTAATTACATGCTAGATATGGTCCCAGATTCTGTTGGTCAGATTACCAGAAAATTCATGGTAAGCCAATATGATGTAGAAACAAGGGGAAGGTTCAGTTGATGGAGACAATTCTTGAAGGGTCTCTTGTAGTAGTGTACATCTTGCAGGTAGAAGCACTGATTTCCCTTGGTCCTAGAGTATCTGTCCAGGGTTGTTTGCATTACAAGCAGCCTGGGAATGGAGAAATAGTATCTATTTTTCCTAATTAAAAGAGATATTTTACTAAGATCTAGATTTCTGATACTATTTTATAATAAAAAGAACCAGGGATTCTCAGAAAAATGTCTAATTCTAGGACTGACTGGGTAAAGGAATATAAAATATGATCTGGAAGATGCTTTAATTCCAGGAAGTAAGAATCTCCTCAAGAGAACAAAAAAGCCATGATCCACAACGATAGGAAATTTCAAAAGGACAGAAAAAAAAAACTGCAAGGGCTCCCAAAGGCCAAAGGTGGAATGAATTAAGCAATAAAATAAAGTAGTAGTAGAGTACAACCCAACATTTAAAAGAGATATTAATGATTCTATATGACACAAATATGTAATTGAGTAAGGAAATACATGAGGAGAATAGACAAATCTCCTATGCAGGAGAATTCCAATTAATTTATGTAGATCTAGCTCTGCCCTCAAGGAGAAGCAGCATAACTCTCACTCCTTAATGGAGGCTGCACTTAATAACTGCCACCCAAGGGTTATCTTATAGAAGAAAAAGCAAGAAACTCTGCAGTGGAGAAAACAGACAAATACTATATTAGATCATCAAGGTCAACATCAAAAGTGATAAGTCATGTTGGTAACATGTTCTTTTGAAATGATATAATGAAAATGACAGTTTACCTCTATGATCTTCTCAAAAGCACATAATCCTTGCCTCATCTAAAACATGACAACTAAATATAGCATGGTGTCCTGGATTGATTATTAGAAGAGAAAAACAACAATAGAAAAAAAGAAAATCTGAAAAAGCTAACACTTTAGTTAACAATAATGTATCAATATTGGCTCTTTACATGACACAAATATGCCCTATTTTTTTTTTTTTGCGGTACCAAGGATTGAACCCAGGGGCGTTCTACCTCCGCGCTACACCCCCGGCCCTATTTTTTATACTTTATTTTGAAACCGGGTCTCACGAAGTTGTGGAGGGCCTCACTAAGTAGAGAGAGAGAGAGAGAGACAGAGGGAGAGAAAGAGAGAGAGCTGAGGCTGGCCGCGAACCCGGATCCTCCGGTCTCCGCCTCCCAAAGTACTGGGATTACAAGCGTGCGCCACCACGCCCGGCAAATATGCCCTATTAATTACAGGGAAAACTGGGTATGGGTATAGGAAACCTCTATACTGCTGTATACTTTTACAACTTTTCTGAAACTACTCTAAATAAAGAAGTATATTAAAAAAATAATCTAAAAGTTGCTAAATATCCTGGGAGAGAAAAAGAGGTAGGGACAGAGACAGAAATAGAGATTAGCTAATTTCTGAGCCACATGAATATTACCAGTTTAAAGTTATTTTCGATTTTCAACTTATTTTTGTAAGTATGTCACTTCATCACTCACATTCTTATTAGTCTTTGATCATATTTTAAGACCCTTTAAGAACATAATCAGTGTCTAAGTAATTTGCATCTAGTAATGAGTTATCCTTAGGTCATTTTTCCTTAGCGATTTTTATTGTTTGTGTGTAAACACTTTCACCCTGTGTTTATAGATAATATTTACTAAACAAAAATAAAACATTGGCTTCATCATAGACTTCTAGGATTATGTTGTATCAAGAACGATGATTCTATAAGCACTTCATGGTATAATTAAGTGATTAATAACTCTAAAAATTCAAATAAAAATGATAGATATTTAATGTTTCATTATCAAAATGCTATTCCAGCAAAAAGAAAAACTAGGATCCTTGACTTATACCATACATAAAAATAAACTCAAACTGAAATTAAGACTTTAATATAGGGTATAAAATTATAAATCCCATAAGAAAAAGTAGGAGAAGCTTGTTAACATTGATGGTGGCAATGATTTCTTTGATTTGACATAAAAAACACAGTCACTGAAACCCAAAACAGACAAGTGAAACTCCATCAAACCAATCAGTTGATGTACAGCAACAGAAACAATCAAAGTGAAAAGGCTACCTATGGAATGGTAGAAAATATTTGCTGAAATTTTGATCTTGAATGTCCCTCAAAGACCCATGTGTTGAAGGCTTGGTCCCCAGCCATGGAGCTATTGAGAGGTGTGGAAAATTTGGGAGGCGGGGCCTAGTGGGAGGAAGTTAGGTCACTGGGACTGTACCAAGAGGACATTGGGACTCCTACAACTTCTTGTTTCTCTCTTTGTTTCCCAGTCACCATGAGGTGACAGACCTCTTCTGCCACATACTCCTACTGTGATTTGCAGAACCAGCACAAACATAAAGGAACAGAGCCAAATGACTCTGGACAGAAACCTCTGAAACTGTGAGGTAAAAGAAGCCTTTTCTCTTTTTAGATTGATTCATCTTAGGTATTTGTATTTTTGTATCCAGTAACAAAAAGCTAACTAACAAGGAAGCCATACATCCAATAAGGAGTCAATTTAAAAATACATAAGAATATTTTTCAATTCAACAGCAAAATAAACAAACAAATAATCTAGTTAAAACATGGGCAAATGAATAGGTATTTCCCCAAAGGGAATAGCAAAATGGCCACCAGGTATATGAGAGGGCTCTCAACATCACTAAACATCAGGGAATACAGATCAAAGCCACAGTGAGACATCACCTCATACTTATTAGGACGTCTATTATTAAAAAAAAAGTTTTGGCAAGAATGTGGAGAAAAATCCATACATACTATTTGTTGGTTGTAATGTATGATGGTGCAGCCACTGTGGGAAATAGTATGGAGATTTCTCCAAAAAGAAAAGATAGAAAAGATAGAACTACCATGGGATATAACAATCCAACTTCTGGATATATATCCAAAAGAACTGAAATCAGGATTTTGAAGAGATATCTATACTCCCATGTTTATTGCATTATTCACAATCACCAAGATATAGAAACAATTCAAGTACCCATCCACAGATGAATAGATAAATAGTGCATTAACAAAAAGACATTCAGTCTCAAAAAAGAAGGAAAATCCACCATTTGGCAACAATGTAGATGAACCTAGAGGATAATAATGTTTTTTTTTTTTCCTGAAATAAGAGGCTCAGTCAAATAAACCAGTCACACAAAAACAAAGAATTCATGATTTTGCTTATATGAGCTATTTAAAATAGTCAAACTCATAGAAGCAGAAAACAGGTAATTGTCAAACACTGGGAGGAGGAAGTGGGAATTGTTGCTTTTTTAAAACTTCTATTATGAAACTTTAACATGTTCTAGAGATCTGCTGCACAATATAATGCCTATAGTTAACAATACCCCACTGTGTACTTTAAAATACATTAACAGACTAGAACCCATGTGAAATGTACTTACCACAAACAAAAAAAAACCACAAAGAAATTTTTGGAGACTATGAATATGTTTAGTATCTTGACTGCAGTGATAGTATCATAGGAATATATATGCCCAAAGGTATCAAACTGTATAATTAATATATGAAAATGCCATATATTATTTCTCAACTAAGATAAAAAATGAGAATGTTTTTACAAAACTTTCAAGTTATTGTTCCTTATTTTGAAAACAAACTTGAAAATTTATAGAATGGCAGATGCTTGATGGCTATCACTTAATTAAATTTTTTAAGTGTGCAGATTATAGGTGGATTTATTATTTAACTCAACTAACCTAATAGAAACGGATAGTTCAATCGGTAAAATGGAGAAGCTGAGAAAAAACAGTGACCTTGCTAGGACATAAAGCCAAGGCTAAAGTAATTTGAGATCACCGCAGTATAAAATAATTCATTTTATATTTACCAAAATTTTGATGATTGTTTAAGTAAAATACTTATTAAAATATCATAGAGAAGAAATCCATATAACAAGTCAGCCATAAAGAAGAACAAAATTATCTCATTTGCAAGAAAATGGATGGAACTAGAGAATAATATGCTAAGATCAGCCAATCTTGGAAAATCAAGGGTAGTATGCTTTCTTATATGTGGAAGCGAGAGAGAAAATAGGAAACAAAGAGACTTTAGATAAGTGAGGGGAGAGGCCAGTAGAATAGGGGAAAGGTATTGGATGTGGGGGATGGGGAGGGTAAAAAAGTGCCTTGATGCCGGGTGTGGTGGCACACGCTTGTAATCCCAGTACTTTGGGAGGCAGAGACCAGAGGATCCGGGTTCACGGCCAGCCTCAGCTCTCTTGCTCTCTCTCTCCCTGTCTCTCTCTCTCTCTCTCTCTCTCTCTCTCTCTCTCTCCTTAGTGAGGCCCTCTGCAACTTCGTGAGACCCGGTTTCAAAATAAAGTATAAAAAATAGGGCCGGGGCGTAGTGCGGAGGTAGAACGCCCCTGCGTTCAATCCCCGGTACCGCAAAAAAAGAAAAGTGCCTTGATGAAGGAAACAGTTCAAATAATGCTATGTCCATATACAAAGGCATCACTACCAATATCACTGACATATACAGTGTGTTATAGTTAGATATAAAATGTCCCCTACGGAGCTCATTTATTAATGTTTTGAGCTGATGTAATTGAGTCATGAGGGTTGTAATCCCAATGTAATGGATTTATCTCGAGTGTGGCCTGGGCTGATGGGGTGTGGTTGGAGGGGGTGGATCCCTGAGGATGCAGCCTTGGAGATTATACATGGTTCCTCCTCCCCCTGCTTGCTCTCTCTTGCTTCCAGCCTCCATGATGTGAGGAGCACAGCCCATTCACTCTTCCTCTCTCCACCTCCCACCACCATGCCCTGAGATTCACATGGACTGACCTCTAAACTGTAAGAAAATAAATCTTCTTTCCTCTAAATTACGTGGTCAGTCTTCAGATTATAGCTGTAAGAATGCTGATTGGAACAGAGTGGGTGGTATCTGGAGGAAAACACACCAAGTGCTGTGTGCATGTATGTCTATATCACTCTAAACCTCACTATGATGTCTAATTACAATGCACCAATAAAAGTTTTTAAAAATAAAGAATTTTAGTAACACTGTGATCATATATCTGAATGCTTAAAATAAAAATTTAAAGATTAAGACGGGCATGGTGGCGCACGCTTGTAATCCCAGTACTTTGGGAGGCGGACACTGGAGGATCCGGGTTCGTGGCCAGCCTCAGCTTGCACTCTCTCTCTCTCTCTCTCTCTCTCTCTACTTAGTGATGCCCTCTGCAACTTCATGAGACCTGGTTTCAAAATAAAGTATAAAAAAAAAATAGGGCCGGGGGTGTAGCGCGGAGGTAGAATGCCCCTGGGTTCAATCCCTGGTACCACAAAAAAAAAAAAATAATAAAAATTTAAAGATTATATATGGATATAAATATTCCTGATACATTTAAAATAACTAATAATAAATTTATTATTAACAATTCTGATGGACTTTTTAGTTATACAATTTTTATCCTGACCTGTCTTAGATTAAAACAGTCATAAGCTGACCAAAATATTAATTTTTTAAAGTTGCACTCCCTAAAAAAGATCTCACTAATCCTTTCAGTGATTTAGTGTTGGGAATGAAAGCTTATGCCCAATATATGTTTTCCTTACAAGAACTCACCAATGTGGAACTAAATTTTCTTATTTAATAAAGTCACAAGTATATCTATCCTTAAACTTCAAAAACGTATAAATATGTAACTATTGCTTAATCTGACTTTCATTGAAGGGAAGATCACTTGCATTTAGCTCACTTAGTCTTTTTATGTAAATAGCAGTTCTCTATTGTAATTGGTTATTTTTAATATGCTTTTCTTAGTGCATTGTAATCACATATCATTAAGAGGTTCAGAGTGATACGGCCATACATGCACACAGCACTTGGTTTGTTTCATAGCACTTGGTGAGCTAGCCCCAGATCCCCCCCTACTCTCTCCCCTTCTCTGTACATGATATTGAGATTTGCATTGAACTCTCTTAAGGTTAATCATTTAATTAAACAAACATAATAACACAAAATGCTAACATTTTCCCAAATAATATTTGCTATCTATTTTGCTGACAAAGCAATTGCACTATCAATGTGTAGTTTGTATAATCATTCCAAATATTAAGTAATGCAACAGAATTTTCTAAAGGGAAATATATGGAGGTAGGGAAGGGGCATATATGCGATTGGTATGAGTTTTGATGACTACCCAGAGCTAAATATCTTTCCTATCTATTCTTTTACCTCAAATTTCATTATAGAAATAAATGTAGGTATCCAACAAAATATAATGAAGTCTGTAGATAGAAATTACATTGCAGTAATCATTCCAGGTATGCTAGTAGGCACGCCACTGACTTTTTAAAAAATCTTATGAGAGCCATAAAGGGCAGTCTTTGTTTAATAGCAACTTTTGACATTTATTACTTTGCTTATAACAATTTTTTTCTCTTCAATTTATGAAGTCATAAGTGCATCATCATTTTTTGGAATATCATGTTATCACTAATATTCTCACTTGTTCTTATTTTTTCCTGTTTAAATGCACATGGCCCCAATACAATGTCCTTCAAAAATGCATGGGATATCTGTGTCTGTGCAGTTAGTATTTCTAATGATGGCCAAAAGCTTTTCCATTTAATAGAAGATAGCTATGGTTAAATATTTAAATTTTAAAAATTAAGTGTGTATACATATGGGCTTTCCTGTACTTTATGCATTCTTTTCTGCATAGGCAGATTTTTGTATGCCATTGAATGGTGGAAGAACATGTAAAATTTTGAATTTTCAGTTTCATTGAAGAATAATTTGATTTGAATCTGTTTCTTTTGGTTTTCTAATTCTGACTTCCTCAGTTAAATATTTGCTTCTTTCATAATATACTGTCCTGTATTTAACTCTTTCAGTTCTCCTGTTCACAGGGTTAAATATCTGTTTTCAATTAAATGTCATGTTTTATAAACATCTGTCTATTCTTTTTCTGTTTTAGCATCATCCCTGTCTTTATTTAGCATAAGACAAACACAGGGATGCCTGCATAGTGACGATTCAGTCACTGTGAGGACAGACCACATTTATGATGGTAGTCTCAAAAAATCATGATGGAGCTGAACAATATCTCTCACCTAGTATATTTACTATAACTTTTCCAAGTTTAGAAATTAAAATACCTGACATTGTGTAGGTGATATAAAATGTATTTAAAAGTATCCCTTCTAGCTCTATTTTCTGGAGGACTTTAAGAAATAGATTCTTCTTAGAAATGTTTCATAGAATTTATCCATGAAGATATTTGGTTCTGGTCTTTCCTTTATTGGGAGGTTTTTAATTGTTCCTTTAATCTCTTTATTTGTTATCGGTCTGTCCAAGCTTCCTATTTCTTCTTAATTCAATCAAAATAATTTTATAACTAATGACAAGAAGCACAACATACTGAAATGTATGGGATACAGCAAAGGCATTTCTACAAAGGAAGTTTATAGCAATATATTGTGACATCAAAAAAGAAGAACAATCCCAAACAAATACCCTAGCATTACACTTCAAGGAACTAGGAAATGAAAAAGCAAATTTAAAGTTAGTAGAAGGAAGGAGGTAGTAAAAATCAGAGAAAAATAAATATAGAGAATGAAAAACCATAGAAAGTCAATAAAAATAAGAGTTACATTTAAGAAAAATAAACAAATAATAATTAAATAATCTAAGCAAAAAAGAGAGAAGATTAAAATAAGTAAAATCAGAAATGCAAGAGAATTTACAACAGATACCTCAGAAATAAAAAGGATCATAAAGGACTTGTCTTAGTCCACGTTGTGCTATAACAACAGAATGCCAGTAAAGAGCAATTTGTAATGGACAGAGACTTCTTTTTATATAGTCCAGAGAATGAAAAGTTCAAGGTGATGGGATGTATCCTGAAGGCCTTCTTACTGTTTCATGTCATGTCAATCAGAATGGCAAGAAAGTATGTGGGACAGAAAAAGGTAAGAGGACCAAACTTGCTTTAAACAGATACACTTTGGCAATGATGAGTCCACTCTATGGTAATGGCAGTATTCTCACGCTCTCACCGCTTCTTAGAAGTTCCGCCTCGCAATAATGATATATTGCAAATTAAATTTCCAAAACATGAATTGTGGAGGTCACATTCAAACCATAACCAGATTATCACAAGCAAGTCAAGTGTATGGTAAAAAATTGGGTAACCTAAAAAAATGAATACCCTCCTACTGTCCCCCTTTTGTAATACAACAAAAGGGTTAACTTTACATTATTTGATAAAAGGTTGTGATTTCATAAATCCTTATTATATAATTCAACATTTTTCAGAATATTCTGCTTAATTTATCACTTAGAGAGTTTAATATTCCAAATTTGGCAGGGATCATTTTAATGATTATTAATGACAAATGTTTGTCCTTTTTAATTTAACATAAGACATAGTAAGATGGTAGAAAGATAAATAAGATACATCAGTAGAAAATTTCTTAGTAAACTCTTTGTTTTGACTTTAAGGTATTTAGAGGAGATTGGGAACTGATTTCCTCAGGTGTCGGATTTCTTCTGGTTTGCACTGTGATTTTCAGATTCTTATATCTGAGCAATAGAAAAAATAATGCACAAAGTAATATAGCCCGCATAGATGTCTATAGTCTGCATACAGGCAATGTTTTTCTGTTATAAAAAAGAAATTCATCTTTTCTCCATTATGCAGAATATTTCCTCATTACATATATAAAACAGGAGACCCATTTCAATGTTTTGTCCAACAAATTGTCCATATATTCTTTAAATAGTAGTTAAAATAGTAATATCCATGGTTGCTGTTTGTTTAACAGACTTTAGTGTTTTGAAGATATTAACTTGTCTTATTTAATCTTCGCCTTAAAATACATGAGCTTGGGAATAAAATTGTCCTCATTTTGTTTTCAGGGTAATTAAAATACAGACATCATAGTTTATCTGCCCCTATTTGCATAGCATTTTCAAAACTGCAAGCCAGGTTGTCTGAGTTCAGACTTTGATTATCTAAACTTTGTCCTATGACATATTGCTAGGCTTGAGCAGAGGCTAATGTGCAGCAATATAGGAATTTTCTCCCCGAATCCCCAGCTATCCACTGAGGGATTAGGGATGGGTTTGTAGGGAACAGGGATAGATGGAAGGCAGATTGGTTTAGTCTTTCAATCTGTGAAAATTAGAATAACTTCTATTTCCCACAATAATAGATCACTGAATATGTTCTATCATATATCATGTGACATCCTATACATATCTAAAATGGAACACAATGTGGCCATTTAATTTTATTTATTTAAGAAGTTTTATTGCTCAGAACCTTCCCTTCTTTGGCAATGGCAGAAACCAGCCCTGGGCTTCCCATGCGTGGTTATGGAGGGGGTAGGGGAAGGATGCAGGGCCTTCTAGGTACCCAGACATGGTCTCCTTGGGCAAGGCTCATATGCAATGTGGCCATTTAAAAATAACATATTTTACAGAATACAAATATACTCATACTATTCTATTCAATGAAAAGCGAAATAATGCATGCAATATAATAAAAGTATATTTAAAATAAATTTATGCGTGTAAATTCTAAATATATTTATCTATGTAAACTAGAAATTGGATCATGGAGGGATTAGATACAATATTTTGATGATCATCAGTATTTTATCCTTCCAGTTACTAATACAGGATTCAATTTAATTAGAAAAAAATATATATGCAATTTTATAACATGTAACGTAAGCCAGTCTCCACCATGTATTAAAATAATTAATCAATCTAAGCTTTTTCCTCATTATAGGATATTAGTATGCTCTGCTTTTATATCTGAGAATATTTTTCCAGAGAGAGGCCTTTGAATAATTATTGAATAAACTTTATATACTGTATTTTCCAAATAAGCCTAAGGATTTTATTGTTTTCATTTAACTCGGGGCTTAAAAAAATGCTATCCAAAGTTCCGAAATTTCATAAAAAGAATCCATTCTATCTATCTATAGGTGCCTTTGCCAAGCAAAGTCTTACTTTTATTCTGTGTGAAAGCTACGATTTGATCGCTGGTTCTTATTTCTGACAGTCCTGTTCTCACACTCATCGGAGCAAGAGCCTGGTTATTAAGGTAGCATTCCTAACTCAGATGTGTTCAGGAGTAAAGTTCTTTTATGTATAATTCAAGGTACTTGTTATAAAGTAGCCTGTGAGAATTTTTTTTTTTTTTTTTGGTACTGGGGATTGAACTCAGGGGCGTTCTACCTCTGAGCTGCACCCCCAGCCCTATTTTTTATTCTTTATTTTGAAACAGGGTCTCACTAAGTAGCTGAGGTTGGCCACGAACCTGTGATCCTCCTGTCTCAGTCTCCCAAGTATTGGAATTACAAGCGTGCACCACCGCACCCGGCTGCCTGTGAGAATTATATATGTCAATATGATTCAGCAGTTTAGAAAAACAATAGTATGTATGGGGAAGAGGAGAGAGGGTGGTAGGACCCAGAGGGAAATACCAAGGGTTGTGTGTATGTATGTTCCTATCATTCTGAACCTCACTATGATGTATAATTACAATGCACCAATAAAAGTATATTAAAAACACTGAAGAATATAAGAAAAATATGACAAAGTGATGAGACTCAAATGCAGATCTATGAGATATAGGTGAGAAGCTTGGAAAATTATTAAGAATGAAAACATTTGGAGAAAAAGGATGTTTCTTAGGGACAAATAATTCTATAACAGCATGATCTTTTGCAATTAAATAATAAATAATATTATTGATTATTATCATAAAAAGAGAAAGAATTTAGAATAGTCAAAAAAGATTATTTGGTATCTTCCATTGGAAAATTAGGTGTTTTCTAGGGTACAGTCTGGGTCATGTCCATCTTCACTGTCTTTGATTTGATTTATAACTCTATAGAAAACTAAAAATAATGAAAATTAGTTGTCTACAGGAAAGCAAATTAGTTGTTTCTAGTGTATTAATTATTGCCTGTGAACAAACTGTTTGCATCAATGTGTATATTCATTTCAGTATTTCCTTTCTGTGTACATATGTGTGATATTCTAATTTTCCTATTATATCATATCATGAAACCTCTTATTATATAATGAGCTGGATAATATCTGTCATGTGTGTATATTTTGCATTGTTATGAAAGTCATGATTTTACCATTTTACTATTTTTGTTCATTAGCAGTATTTAAGAATTTGTGTTTATAAAAATCAGATTAGTTATTACAATAAGAGTTATTTTTACCCTCCAGCTCCTTTTAAAAATTTATTTCACTTGAATGGTTCAGAAAGGTACTGATCAGTTGATGACATGTCACATATATGTTTTCTTGCTATATATAGTTTACACACAAAGACACACACACATATAACTCATATTTCAAGTATGGTTTCTATTATTTGTATATATTCTGTACAGTCCTTTAATTTCAATGATGTCCCATAAAATGAGGGAAGATGCAATTAGGATTAGGCACCACTTATTTTACCTAAAAAGACTCAGAAATAAAATATAAAACATTGTAGTTTCACAAGTAAATTTAAAAATATAACAATTTTAATGGAAAACAGGTTTTCAAAAGATAATAGATTATTCTCTCCATACTTTGGGTAAGAATACAGTGTGTGTGTGTGTGTGTATATATATATCGTGTTCAAACTGCCTGACTTTTAGTGATGATGTGACATGCCTAAATAAAAATTCCCTGGCTTTATGCCTGGAACTACTATAGCTATATTTACTAAAAACATTTTTCTCAGTTCTTACAGGTGTTCCAGTTCAAAATAAATATGCAAGGCATCAGCAAAAAAAAAAAAACACAAAATGGTTTTATTAACTTCACAGTCTATCTACAACATATAAACAAGGCAAATTCCCTATTAAATTATTGATAAGCTTCTTCAGCCTCTGTTAATTCTTTCCAATGGAGAAGTAAACATCCATGTAAAAAACCATAAAACTCATCAATTAAGTCTGTACTAATGGCCTGGTACTTGCTTTCCCTATGTAAGTCTAAATCATGCACAAATTGTAATTTTGAGCTTTTTATATTTCCTTAATTTATAAATAGCCATTAAGCTATGTTTAAACAATGAAGGTATACTAGATGTCCTCTCTGTAATTTTATTTTGTTCTGTTTCTTTGCACTTACATGTGGAAACAGTATATGCTAATATTTCAGTGTATATAACTTCATTAAATATTTTTGCAATTAAAGAGTTTTAATTTATTAGTACCAGATAGGCATTTTGGTATATCTAATCATAGGAAGAATTTATTTGAAAAGATCATTACTTAAAATGTAGTGAAATTAAAATTATATGTCTAAACTTTATTTTTTTCAAAAAATGGCTTCTGAGCTTCAAAAATGACAGGGGAAATTTTTTAAAAATCACTGCTTTATATTGTAGGAACCCAAGTATGAAGATCACAAACAGTTTCTTAATATAGCTTAGAAAAAAGTACTATACCTTTTTAAAAATTAGTATTTATAATCATGTTATTTAGAAAGAGAAACTCTATGAAGATTTAGAGTTAATAATAGGAAAATGCAATAGAATTATAAATGCCCTAATATAGAAATTTAATTATTATATTTTTATTTACCTTAACACAATGTCTAAGAAAGTGGATGTGGTTTTACAGTTGCAATCATGTTACCTTTAGACTTATTGGAATTTTGAGCAATCCCTGGGTCCTGTGGTTTACATGTCTTCTCCAAAACTCTTGCTGAAATTTAATTGCCATTGAAATAGTATTAAGAAGTGAAGCTTTTAAAGATAATGGATTCATGTCAATATTGTAGGATATATCTGATAAAAAGATAAATTCACCCCATCTCATGTGTTTGCTTGCCCTTTTTGCCCTCCGCCATGGAATGAATGATGCAGCACAAAGACCTTTGCCAGATGCCAGCACCATGCTATTGGTGCCAGCTCCCCAGCCTCCAGAACCATCAGTCAAATGAGCATAAATTGTTCATAAATTACTCACTCTATGGTATATTATTATAGCAGTAGAAAAATGACTTAAGATACTGAGAAAGCTATACACAAAATATGGCAGCCTTTGGTTTGGGATTAACCAAATAAATGATTTCACCAAAGGACTACTATAAGAAAAATATGAAAATTATAAGCTTATAGGGAGCTGAAAAGTTGCATATTACCAGTCTAGTCATCCATCAGTATGTGTGAAGGACGTTCACTCTTTATAAACTACCACCTCCAATTTACTGGTAATAATGACCCTTATATGTCAAAAGACTTCTCTGCTAGCATCTGATTGCTCTATATGAATAACTACTTATACATCTACTAGGATGGTCATAAGTCAACCCTAGTCCCCACAATTAGAGTCAAAATTACCAGTCGAGTAAGTGGAGAAGCCATTTAAGATGAAACTCAAATAATTTTGTAATCCCTTTAATTAGAAGAGTCCTTGGTGATACCCATTTATAAATAAAATGTAAAAAATACACTTGAACTGAAATAGAATTGGTGAATTGATGGCCCCTGTTTTACAATATCTATAAAACCACTCTGTAAAAAGTAAAAGTAATATATTAGTAAAATATATACTAACATAATATACTTATATTTGTTTGATATTTTGGGTTGGCTTTTCCTGGTTCCAATATCTGAATGCTATGTAGGATCGAACCCCTTTTCACCACATTCCTACTGTGAAACATAAATAAAAAAAATGCATCCAATAGACCCACGCAGTAGAAAGAATTTCAGCCATTTCTCTTCTTACATACTTCTTTTTAGGGGAGAAGTAACTAATTAGGAAAAGCATTACAATAATTAGGCTACACAAGTAGGAATAATTTGACTTTGTCTTTAAGCTAGAAACATATTCCAACATTTTTAACAGCTATATTGAGGTATAATTGATATGCAAAGAATTGCATATCATATTAGTATGTACAATTTGAGGAGTTTCATCATATGCAAACACCTGTGATACCATCATCATAATCAAGGAAAAAATACATATCCATCATCACAGAAAGTTTCATGTTTCCCTTTGATTTTTTGTTTCTTTGTTTATTCTAAACATATCTAAAATCTTAACAAATTTTGAAGTGTGCAACATCATATTGTTAACTGTGCTAGTCAGCTTTCCATTGCTGTGATAAAATACCCGAGATAATTTAAAAGGAGGAAATGTTTCTTCGGGCTCATGTTTTCAGGGGTCTCAGTCCAAACTTGGTTAGCCCCATTGCTTGAGGGCCTGTGGCAAGGTATAACATCTGGTGGAGAGTGGATAGTGGAGTAAATATACTCATGTCCTGGCAGCTGGGAAGTAAAAAGAGAGAGACAGGAAGGTTCTGGAAACCCAATACCCCTTCAAGGTCACATACACAATTACTTAGCTTCCTTCCACTGGATTTCACATTCTAAAGCTTCCATTACCTTCCAATAGTTCCACAGGCTGGCAACCAACCCTTTGGCATATGAGCCTTTGAAGGACATTTAAGATCCAAACCTTAGCATTAACTATAGGTACCATGTTGTGCAGCAGATCTCTAGAACCTATTCATTCTGTATAGCTAAAACTCTATACTCATTAAACAACTCCCCATTTCCCCCATTCCCCAGTCATAGGTAACTACTATTGCATTCTCTGCTTCTATGACTTTCACTATTGTAGAAACCTCATTCAAATAGAATCATGTAGTATGTGTCCTTCTGTAACTTATTTTTTAGCCAACATATCTCCAAAGAGAATATACAAATGGCTAGTAAGCATATGAAATTATATTTAACATCAGCAACTATCAGGGAAACGCAAATCAAAACTACAATGTGATATCACTGCATGCCAGTCAAAATGGTTATTACTTTTAAAAAATGATGCATGCGTATTGGCTATAAAGTAGACAACTTGAAACCTTTGTCTACTGCTGGTGGGAAAAATGGTGTAGTTGGTATGAAAAATAGTATGGGAGTTTCTCAAAACATTAAAAATAGAATTACCATTTGATCCATCCATCCAATTTCTGAGTTTATATATCTTAAAGGATTTAGATCAAGATCTCATATTTATTGCAGCCTTATTCACAATAGTCAAAATAGGGAAACAAGTGTCCATTAATGGATGAATGGACAAATATGAGGTGCATACATACAATGGAATATTGTTCAGCCTTACAAAAATCAGGGAATTCTGCCATTTGCAACAACATGGATGAAAGTGGAAGACATGCTAAGTTAAATAAACCAACATGTCTTTTACGTTAATTCATTTATCAACTATTAAAAAGAGTTGTGTGTTCTCCCAAGCTTCCTACTACTATGCAAGAAATAAGGCTGTGATTTTTCTCAGCTTTACTTAGGAATAATTGACAAATAAGAAAATACTATATAGTCAAGGTGTACAAGATGTTTTGATATATGTGTACACTGTGAACTCATCACCACAATCAAGAAAATTAACTTATCTATCTCTTCATAATTAACTTGGGTGTGTATGATAAGAATACCTGACATCTAGTCTCAAAGACCTAATGCTGTACATTAGGTCTCCAGAACTTGTTAATCTTATAAATGTAAGCTTATACACTTTAACCAATATTTCCCTCATTGCTCCTATCCCCCTGACTCCTGGTGACCACCGTTGTACTCTGTTTCATGAGTTTAATTTTGTAGATTTCACATACAAGTGATATCATGGTGTATTTGTCTTTCTGTGTCTGGCTTCTTTCATTTAACACAATGTGTCCAGGTTTACACATATTGTCACAAATGTTAGAACTTCCTTATTTTTATTATTAATAATATTATTCATCCACATATATATGTATACATAAAACTCCTGTGTACATTAGGATATTATAAGCAACTCTATGTCCATAAATTGGATAACTTAGATAAAATTTATCAATTTTTAAAAGATACAATTTACCAAAACAAACAAGGAGAACTAGGTAATACAAATAGGCACGTGTGTATATGTATATTGAATCTTTATATATGTGCATATAAATTTATATAAATTATTTATATATAAAATCAGTAGCTATTATTTTTCCAGAACACAGACCACCAGCTTCAACTGGTTCACTGATGAATTCTACCAAACATTTAAAGAAGAAATAATGTGCCGGGCGTGGTGGCACATGCTTGTAATCCCAGTACTTTGGGAGGCAGAGACCGGAGGATCCAGGTTCGTGGCCAGCCTCAGCTCTTTCGCTCTCTCTCTCCCTGTCTCTCTGTCTCTCTCTGTCTCTGTCTCTGTCTCTATCTCTCTCTCTCTCTCCTTAGTGAGGCCCTCCGCAACTTTGTGAGACCCGGTTTCAAAATAAAGTATAAAAAATTAGGGCCGGGGGTGTAGCACGGAGGTAGAACGCCCCTGCGTTCAATCCCCGGTACCGCAAAAAAAAAAAAAAAAAAAAAAAGAAAGAAAGAAATAATGTAGTTCTCTACAATCTCTCCCAGAGAAAAGTAGAGGGAATACTTCCAAACTCTTTAAGGCCAACATTATCTTAGTTCCCTAAACAAAGACATTACAAAAAAAGAATAAAAGCCTTACAGAACAATATCTTTTGTAAACATGGATGAAAGCATCCCCAACAATATATTAGTAGAGTTCCCATTTACCCACATCCTCGCCAGCATTTATTTCATTTGACTTCTTGATGATTGCCATTCTAATTGGGATTAGATGGAATCTCTGTAGTTTAATTTGCACCTCCCTAATTACTAATGATGTTGAACATTTTTCATGTATTTATTGGCCATTTGTATTTCTTATTTTGTGAAGTGTCTATTTAGTTCAATTGCCTGTTTCTTGACTGGGTTATTTGTTTTTTTTTTTAGTGTTAAGTCCTTTAAGTACTTTGCATATTCTAGATATTAGTCCTTTATCAGAAGAATAGATAGGAAAGATCTTCATTCTGTAGGCTCTTTCTTTACACTCTTGATCATTTCCTTTGATGAACAGAAACTTTTTAATTTAATGCCATCCCATTTATTAATTATTGTTTTAATTTCCTGAGCTTTGAGGGTCTTATTGAAGAAGTTTCTACCTGTGCCTATATGTTGGAGTGTTGGACCTATGCCATCCTCTAGTGATTTCAAAGTCTCTGGTCTAATTTCCAGGTCTTAGATCCATCTTGAGTTGACTCTTGTGCAAGAAGAGAGTTAGGGATGTAATTCCATTTTTCTACAAATGGATAACCAGCCACTATGGAGATCAGTGTGGAGATTCCTCAGAAAACTGGGAATGGATCCACCATATGATCCAGCTATACCATTTCTGAGTATCTTTCCAAAGGGACTGAAATCAGAATATTATACTAATATATGCGTATCCATGTTTATAGCAGCACAATACATAAAAGTCAAATTATAGAATGAACCCAGGTATCCATCAATAAATTACTAGATTACAAAATTTGGGATATACACACAATGGAATTCTAGTCAGCAATAAAAAAGAATAAAATGATGTCATTTTCAGGAAAATGGATGGACCCAAAGAACATTATGTTAAGTGAGATTAGCCAGTCACAGAAAGCGAAGGGTCATATGTTTTCTCTAATATGCAAAAGCTACGGAGTAATCAGAATACAAGATGTACTTTGTATAATGGAGGAGAAACTCCAGTGGAGCCAGGGAGGTGTTCTTGTGGAAGAGGGAGAATTACTGAAGGAAACAGTTCCACTGACATTATGTACATATGTTAGAATACCAATGCTAATCTCAATATCTTGTATGGGGATGGGGGGAATGGGGACACAGCTGGGGAAAAGCTAACCAAATGCTGTGTGTATGTATGTCACTATCACTATGAACTACATTACAATGTGAGACTATAATGCACCAATAAAAGCATAAAAGGCAATATATTAGTATATCAAATCCAAAATTGCATCAAAAGAGATATACAATTTAGCCAAGTAGGATTTATTGGAGGTCTGTTTCAATATTCAAAATTCATCAAATGTAATATATCACATCAACAGTTCAAAAATTAAAAAATATGATTGCATCAATAGATATGCCTCCCAGAAAAGCATTTGACAAAGGCAAACACTCATAATTAACAAAAACATTCAGAAAGTTAGAAATAAAGTACAATTTTGTCAACTTGATAGAATATATCTATAGAAACCCAACATTAAACATCAAATTTAATGTGAAACTTGAGTGTTTCCCCATAAAATTGAGGAAAAAGCAAGATGTCTGCTTTCATCCTATCACTTAACATTATACTGTAAATCGTAGCTAATACACCAAGACAATAAAATGAAATAAAAATATTAGGAAGAAATGAAACTTTTTGCATATACCATGAGTTTCTATGTCGAAACACCAAAGAATCAACAACAACAACAACAAAACTCTGAACTAACATAGGGAAAGTTTGCAGAATACAAGGTTACTTTGCAAAAATCAATTGATTTCCTATACTTTTTCAGCAATGACAAATAAAATTTGAAAGTAAGCTTATAGTACTATTTATGTTAGCCACCAAATATATAAAATACATAGCTATAAATCCAACAAAATATTAATAAGATCTGAATAGGTAGAACTATAAAAGTCTGTTGAAAGAAATCAAAGATCTAAATAAATTGTAATACATTCCATGTTCATGGAGAGGAAGATTCAATATTATTAAGATACCAGTTCTTCCCAATTTGATGTATAGATTCAATGCAATCCCATTCAAACTCCCAGCAAGCAAGTGTGGATATCAACAAACTGGTCCTACCCTATAGTTTAGATTGAAAGAAAAATGTTCAAGGATATCTAATACAATATTAAAGAAGAAGAAAGAAGTCAGAGCAATACCACTACCCAACTTTAAAACCTACTATAAAGCTACAGTAATCAAAACAGTGTAGAACTAGTTTAAGAATAAACAGAGATCAATAGAATTGCATCCAAATGTATTAATTTTTTGCAAATGAGCAAATGAATTTTTTTGTGGTGCTGGGGATTGAACCCAGAGGCATTCTACCTTCACGCTACACCCCCAACCTGATTTTATCTCTTATTTGGAAACAAGGTCTCTTTAGGTTGATGAGAGTCTCACTATTTGCTGAGACTGTCCTCGAACCTGAAATCCTCTTGTCTCAGCCTCCCAAGTACTGGGATTACAGGCGTGTGCCACCATGTCCAGCAGCAAATGAAATTTGAAAGAATGAAAGAAGAAAGAATGAAGAATGGTCATTCTGACAAATCAAGTCAGAACAACTGAACATCCTCATGCTTAGAGAGAGAGAGAGAGAGAGAGAGATGCTGATCTTACACCTTTTAAAATGCTTAACTCATAATGGATCATAGACCTAACTAGAAGCTGCAAAACTATAATATCACTATGAGATAACATAAGGGAAAACCTAAGAAACTTTGGACTTGGCAATGAGTTTTCTAATAAAATTCCAAAGGCATTAGCCATGAAGAAAAACAGTTATAATCTCTATTCATTTTCTTTAATTCTTCCCTGTGAAATACGTTGAGAGTTTTAAAAGACAAGTCACAGATTAGAAGGTGAGAGTTGAAAAACGCAGACCTGATAAAAGATGTATGTACATATAAATACTTTTAAAACTCAACAATAAGAAAAAAAATCAAATTTTAAAAATGAGCAAAAATGATCTGACAGACACCTCACAATATACATATGGTTAATAAGCATATGGAAAGATGCCCAACATCATTCTTCATTAGGCATTTACAAAGATACCACTATGAACTAAGAACGGCCAGAATCCAAAACATTAACAAAATGCTAGTGAGAATGTGTACCAATAGGGACTCATTCCTTGCGAAGGGGAAGGTGAAATGGCACAGCCACTTTGGAAAAAAGTATGGTAATTTCTGATAAAACCAATCTTATACCACATTAATACCAGATATTAAAAATAGAAAAATTATTGAGGGTAGGGATAGATTATAGGGGACTATAAAATTTATGCTCACCTATTATGTAAACCAAAAGTTGTCCTAACAAATAAAGTTATTAATTTTAAAAATCATGATAATCCATGCAACAGGTTGGGAAAGAAACTCAGAGAGGGGACCTAATTCACTCTGTCTCCTGCACTGGCGGGTTCATGTGCTCTTTTGAGAAAAATAAAAATTCCATGTCTTTTTATTAATAAAAAGTGAAAATACAAATTATCAAAATGTGAGGAAGGCATTGAAATCAATGCTGAGATAGAAATTTATAGCATTAAATGCATGTAGTAGATTAAAATATTTAAAATTATGTACTTAAGTTTTCACCTTAGGAAAGTAGAAAGAGAAGAGAAATAAAAACTAAAAACTAAAAATAAAAATAAAAATCACAACATAAATAAAAAATGAAAACAAGATAGTCATATATAAAGAAAATCCACAAAACCAAAAGCTTGCTTATGAGCAGAATCAATAAAATTGCTAAACCAGGCTAACAAAGAGAAGAGAGAGAAGTAATTTCAAATTACTATGAAATTACAGAAATGAAATGGGAATCATTACCATTGATCTCATGGAATTTAAATGGCTATAAAAATATTATGAACAACTTTAGGTCCACAAATTTGAAAACTTACATAGAATAAGTTTATGTTCCTTAGAATTCACAAACTGTCAAAACGCATTCAAGGAAAAACATCAATTTAATAGGCTAGTATATTAAAGGAACCGAATAAATAAAAATAACCTTGTAACAAAAAACACCAGATGGGTTTACTGGTAAATTATATCAAGCATTTCAGGATTCAAAATCATATCAGTTCTCTACATAGCTTCCATAAAAAAAGAAGCAAAAGGAATACTTCTCACGTCATTCTATGTAGACAGGATTGGAAACTTCTAGGGTCAGGGAAGGGTTGAGTTTGTCCAGTACAGATGATCTTTTAGGTTAGTTACATATACATAAACTATTCTGTATGACACTGTAATGGTGGATACATGACATGCCACTATGCACTCAAAATTCTTAGAAGTTTGTAGCAGAAGAGCCGGGCATAGCAGCACATGCTTGTAATCCCAGTACTTGGGAGGCAGAGACCGGAGGATCCGGGTTCGTGGCCAGCCTCAGCTACTTAGTGAGCCCCTCCGCAACTTAGTGAGACCCTGTTTCAAGATAAAGAATAAAAAATAGGACCGGGGATGTAGTTCAGAGGTAGAATGCCCCTGGGTTCAATCCCCAGTACCGCCAATAAAAAAAGAAAAAAAAAGAAGTTTGTAGCAGAAAGAGTGAATCTTACTTCGTGAAATTGCTCTAAAAACCATCTGGCAGGCAAAGGAGTACCAGAATGGAGTGTGGAAGGTGACCGTGCAAAGTGTTGCACAAATGTACACAACGACCTCACTAAGGCAAGGGTGAGAAATTATAACTTTTAAAATCGATTCTACAAGATTAAGACAAATAAATTGTGCACAATTACTATACTATAGTTCATAAATTTTTTAGCCACAGGAGTATGATTTATCAATTCTGGAACCTCTATGCACTTAACTGTAATTCAACAACTAAGTAAATGAATGATGATTGAAATCAGGCTCCCTACTATTGGAGTTTAGATCCACATGTAAGCAAAGGGAGGAGGCTATACTGGTTAATGTGGTATTGGATTAGAGAAGGAGATCTCAATATGAATTCATATTTATCTTCATCTATCTACAGGTTGTTACATATATAAATATTTGTAATTATGGACATATACACAGGTTAGTTTCCACAAGTATATTTTCTTGTTCAGCTATCTGAGAGCACAGAAGGAAGGGAAATCCAGGATGCCCAGATTTTAGTTTAAAATAATATTCCTTGGTCAAATGGCTAATATTAGGCTTGAACAGGAACTACACAAGATGAACCTAGATCACATTTAGTCCTATAAAATAAGGCAAAATTAAAGCAAAACCAAAAATAGAAACAAAAAAATATAATTTGGGGAGTATGTCAAAGGACCATAGGAACCAACTGAACTCCCAAAGGCCAAAGAGGGAACAATTAGAACAAAAGTATGTATTACACTGATTGTAATCCAAAATTTAAAATAAACTGCATTGCATCCAAATTGACATAAATGAGTAGTGAATACATTTGAAATGAGGGAAAGTAGACAAATATTCCATAGAGAAAAACTGCAAATAAATTATGTAGATACCAGGACCCAGGTGAGTTAGATCACACTCGCCCCATATAGTGTGGGCTTCCTTCCATAGTGACTTCCTTCTCAAATATACAATATGGAAGGGGCGGGGAAGAAAGCAGTAACTTTACAGTAAAGAAATCTGACAAATCCTACCCAAAGAAACCAAGCCAAGTGATAAGTTTCACATCAACAGTTATAAATCATGTTGACAGTACATCCTTGTTATGTGATGAAAATGACATTTTACCCATATGGCCTTCCTTTAAAAATCCCATAAACTAGCCAAGTATAATGATACATGCCTGTAATCCCAGTACTTGGGAGGCTGAGACAGGAGGATTATAGGTTCAAAGCCAGCTTCAGCATTTTAGCCAGACCCTCCACAACTTAGTGAGACCCTGTTTCAAAATGAAAAAATAAAATAGGGCTGGAAGTATAGCTCAGAGTTAGAATGCCCCTGGGTTCAAGCCCCAGTAACACACACACACACACACACACACACACACACACACAAACACACCCCAGAAGCCAATGAGAAAAATCCCAAATTCCTGAGAGTATTCTTCAGTATCTGACCAGCACTTGTCAAAAACATTGTTATCATTTAAAACAAGGGAAGTCTGAAAAACTGTCACAGCCAAAAGGAGCCTGCAAAGTTACCCATCCTAAAAGGTGCTAAGTCAGTTTCCACAAGGGAACTCTTTGAACCAAGTTCTCTCTTAGTCTTTATTCTTGGGACCTTCCTAGTATTGGCAGAAATGTTGTGGAAAATAGACACAAAAAAGACACAAGCACAAAAGAGAGACAGCAAGGTGTTTGTACTTAAAAAATGAGTTAATTTATATCAAACAATTCAATTTCTGGTACTTAATGACTTTTTAAAAGGTAATTTTCTAATAAAAATCCCAAGGAATTGAGTTTCTTCTTGGTTATTAATGTTTAAAGACAAGAATTCTTGGCTCCTATGCTACTAAGGTGCTCTAGCCACAAACATTTTAGGTAGAAAATGTTGTGGAGAGTATACTGGTTATTGGAGAAATGCATTGACTTAAAGAAGAGGTAGTAGTTATTACAGAGTCCAAAGAAAGGGAAGCCAAAAAAGCCACTTAGAGCCATTTCATAATTTGTTGATATTGAAGAGAGAGGGAGAAAGAGGGGGGAAGAGAGAGAGAGAGAGAGAGAGAGAGAGAGAGAAAATAAAGAATATCATTGTACAGAGAATTACTGAAGCAAGCAAAAAGAAAAGTGCTCCCTTTGAATACCCTAAGGGTGGCAGTTAACTTTGTATTTAGTGGAGGGTTTCGTTATTCTTGCATATCCCCATAACTTTAGTAGTAAGAAAATAACTAGCTGTAAATGGGCTTTAACTATATGCAGGGAGACCTTAATGTCTGATAATTCAATGTATTTTGAACTCATTCACTATGGTTTGTCAAGGAAGGCACATTCATTTACAATGTATTAGGAATAATTCTTTTTAAAATGTTCATTCTATATAGCATGTGTCTAGTCCTCAATTATATGAATGTGTCTCTTATGGAAAGAAAATAACTTTCTGGCTTTTCCCTACAAATAAGTCATAGCTGTAATAAGTTATCTTAATTCTGGTGTATTTTCTTTAAAAAGTTTGCCTTGATTTTCCAGGACCAAAATGAACCAATAGAGCATATTATATTGAGAAAAATCTCTATATATTATGAACTACTAGATAAATGGCATGTCTCCGTCTGTGTTTGTAGTGTACTAAAAATAAATGAGAAATATTATCATTGTTTTTGTTATTAAGAATGTCATGACAACCTTAGCTCTGAGTTCCCTCTTGTTGGATTAAGCCGTGTCCTGAGGGGTTCAGCTCTCCCACACTCCACTAAATAATCTCATTCTCTTTCCTTAGAGAGCAAAGATTAATCATTCAGAAACGTAATGAGCTGGAAAAACAAATACCAGTAGAAGAAAGGTGCCTGAGCACTTTAAATAAAATAAATTAGTTTCCATTTGAAAAGTAAATTAGTTGATTCACAAATCTCCTTTCTTTTCTTTTTTTTTTTCCTATTCCATTTGTACTTCTCTGTTTTTACCATCTTCATCAGACTCCGTCCCTCCAAACGTAAAGCCCATTTTAACTGTTAGTTTTTTTTTTTAATTTTTCATCTTCTGTTTTAGAACATATCTTCCCATCACCAAATACTTTTATATTTCATTCCCCAAGGTTCTCTTCCTTTCTAAGTATTTACTGATGCCTTTGCTACTGAACCACTATAATTAAGTTTTGAAAGTCATAGAGATATCAAGATATGAGCACAAAAATCAAAGTTAAAGAACTGTTTCTGTAATAACTAAGTAGGAAATATGAATTTTCTCTTATTAAAGGAAAAACATTTTTAGTTTTGACATTTTTAAATGTTATCATAACACTTACTGTGGTACTTCTTTATTTTCTTTTGTTCTGTTTTCAGTATACTGGGAATTAAACTCGGGGGCATTCTACCTCTGAGCTATACCCCCAGCCCTAGTTTATTTTTTTTATTTTTAAACAGGTCTCACTAAGTTCCTGAGGGCCTCCCTAAATTGCTAAGGCTAATCTCAAATCAGCATCCTCCTGCCTCAGCCTCCCAAGCACTGGAATTACAGGCATGCACCATCATGCCCAACCTATATTACATTTTACTTTGTGTGTGTGTGTGTGTGGGAGGGGGACTGGGTACTGGGGATTGAATCCAGGAGTATTCTACATCCAATCTACACCCTCAAACCTATTTTATTTTTTATTTGAAACACGGTCTCACTAAGTTGCTAAGTCCCTCACTAAGCTGTTGAGGCTGGCCTCGAACCTGTGATCCCTTTGTCTCAGCCTCCCAAGTATTGGGATTAGAGGTATGCACCAGCTTCTTTTTCAACATAATTTTAAAATATTTTATCCAGGCACAGTGGCATATGCCTGTAATCCCAATACTTGGGAGACTGAGGCAAAAGGATCACAAGTTTGAGGCCAACCTCAACAACTTAGAGAGATCCTCAGCAACATAGTGAGACCCTGTTTCAAAATAAAAAAAAAAGGGGGGGTTGGAGAGTGTAACTTGAAGGTAGAATGCCTGTGGGTTTAATTCCCAGTACCAAATAAAAATTTTAAATATATTATTTTATTATAATGGAACTTTATTTCAATACTTTATAATATGAACATTGTAGGAAGTCTTACATAATGTTACTCTAATTTAAAAATAGGATGGCCAACCTTGGGCTAGAATTTGTATATTCTTTCTCTAGTCAGTGCTTGAAATTTTGAACACTTAATCCATAATTATGCAAGAGTAATATGAATTATTCTAGGGCCAAAAAAATATGAAGGCAAGTATAAAACAACCTGTACACATGCATAAATAGTAAACTTACTCATTAAAAATGTTTTCGTTTTTGTAGCACATGCTCTATCATACCACCATTCCCCTATAATTTCTAGTTAGTTCCTACATATCTTCTTGATTGCAGCTTAAATATGAGTTTCCCAAAGGTCTTTTTTGACCTCTGAAATCTGGAGTATCAGTTCAAGGATTGTGCTCCCGTAATACTTTCACCAACCCTGCCATCCATTCAATTTCTGTGTTCCCTAGCTCATGGATAGAAGCACTGGGTTTCTCCTAGTCCATGCATCGTTTCAAGCTGGCTTTTAGAAAATTCATAAATTCCTTAGAATTTGAGGACTTCTAAGCATGTTCAAGGACCAAAGACCATAATTTAGGGGGAGAAATCACTCTTCTTATAAATTATGCTTTCTTATAAATTATGGATAGCCTTTTGTCCCATATTAAAGGGCCTGAAATTTAATTTGTAGAGTTTGTAAAACTATTGAAGAAATTCAGGCAAGAACGGGACATAATTAGTTTTTCTCTGGAGGGCCTCCTCAGATAGTGCTATCAACAATAGATAATACAGGAGATATAAATGTTAAAGAATTGGTAATTAATGATATGTGAACAGTGAAACGCAAAAGACGAATCAAGGCGTATAACTTCCTCAATTATCCTGACAACTAGAGAATTCCTACACATTATTGATTATTGTTGTTTCATGTGTGCTTGTGTGTGTGTGTGTGTGAGAGAGAGAGAGAGAGGAGAGGGCAATAAGTGAGTTTTAGAGGAGAACTTTTTCCAGTTTTTACATTATGTAATGAAATCTATGGAAGTTTTGCCAGATTTTTTATGTTTATTTGTAACTATTTTAATATTATTTTTTCTTTTATTTTAATTTAATACTTTTTACTTGACTTAGAAACATTGGGATTAAAAATTAAATACAATTTTTTGGCTAGAGAGGATATTAGAAAATACATAATAAAGGATATTGTTGAGCTTTTAAAAAAATCGTCATTATTTTGAATTCGCATAGTTACTTCTATTACTAAACTTGCTTCTTACATTAAAATAAGAGTGGATATTATCTAGATTTATCCATCATATCTATAAATTAATTAACTTTACATCTTACTCATCAGCCCTGATACTGAATAATATAAAATGGTTCTTAGAAATCTAATTAGTTCATATTTGTTACATGTTTATTTTTTTATCCAGGTATAAAACTGCATCAAATGCTGAGAAGCTAGTAATGCATGTTCTCTCTTCTTCAAATTTAGCTTTAAAATAGGAACTATGCTGTCCTGGTTTAAAAGTATCCCCAGAATTTTTGACATATACCTATATAAATTTGTGTGTACAACAAAGGGTAGTTCAAGGGTCATTTGTGTTAGTTAATTGCTACCTGACAACTATTGTGGTATTACAATTTTATAATGCCATATTGTGTATGGGTGTGTGTACAAAAATATGCCAGAGAGGATACTAAGATTATTACAAGTGTCAGAATGTAATTCTCTGACTTCTACTACACTGAGAAAAAGGATACTACATTTAAGGCATTTATGAAATTAGAAAATCAAATATTATGAAGATAACTAATTTTTCTTAATAATAAATGTCCAACATTTTCAGCTTTCAAGTATAAATGCTGCTTTCATAGGCATTGTTTCCACTGCTAAAAATTATATTCAAATTTTTTAAAAGCTCAATATTTAATTTTGAAAATGTGTCATTTGCAGTAAAGATTTTTATCTTGGATAATTGGTAGGATTATGTAAATAGCAAAATATTCCTTACTTTCCTTATATCTCAGCCATATTCCATAAAAATGTGATTAAAATTTGAAGAATTTGTTTTAGTTCAACAGCCTTATTATCACTGGAATAAAAGACTTTTTTTTTCTATAGCACTAATCGCTCTGTGGTCTTTCTTTGTTGTGTCTAATTGTGTATGTCACCTGGGGTGTGTTTATTAAGATGGATGTGTTGCTGTAAATTTCTGACTTGTGAAATGTTTAACGATTTCTTCTTGGTCTATTTCATTTTATACTCATTTTAAAAATATCTTCAGATATTACAAAAATAATACAAATAATTATCTCATATGTACTTTATTATTTGATGATTTGATGCTTTCTACTTATACAGTTTTTTTTTTTTTTTGCTTCTCTGTTCCCAAACTTTGGGGATTTATCAAATGTGTCAAGGTTAAGGTTCTGGTGCTGATAATATTTGATATATTGAGCTGGTGTTAGTTGCACTCACATGTTTGACTTGAGAACATTCATCAAGCTCTACACGTAAGGTTTGTGCACTTTTCTATATGTAGCTTATCATTATTTTAAAAAGGACTTTTCAAAAGAATTAAATTCACAGTGATTTCAAATGCAATAAAACATATGAGTAAAACAAATCCTTTTCTCATTAAAGTCAAACATTGCATCAGAATTTCACAAAACATCAGATTCTGGATTATTAAAAATTAAAGACATAAACCAAAATTTTGCTTATATCATAACTAAAGGGATAGCAGAGGCCTTATGTATTTGTGCCATTCTACTTTATTTATAAGGTTTCTGACATGCCTTAAGCCTGTATACTTTTGAATATAATTTTGAAAAAAGGCTTCTTAGAAATTTATTCTTAGGGTCCTGTCATGGTCCAGAGACCCTAAATGGAATTTTGATACTAATAAAGTATAATTTTTATACTAAATTTCTCTTAAAATAGGGCTATTTGGCTGAAAATTCTTTTCCTCCCATTTTCTATTAACTCATTTATTTTATTACAGAGGATTCATTAAGAATGAAGAAAACAGTTCAAATAATGCAATGTTCATAAAGGAAGTTATCAATACCAATTTCAATATTATGTTTGGGGAGGGGAAGAGTGCTGTGGGATCTGGAGGGAAACACACCAAAGGCTGTGTCATGTATGTTTCTATCACTCTGGTCTTCATTATGATGTAGAATTACAATGTACCAAAAAATCCTATTTATTATAATCATTAAATATAAACAAGATGTATGCAATTTCAGACCTTTGCAATAATAGTTGAGATATTGGTAGAAAAATGTAAAGACTAAGACAAGGATACCTAATGTTAACACACATTTTCTTCTCCCATAAAAAGCATGCTGACCTTCCTATATTTTTACAAAAGTTACTGAATATGGAGTTACAGCATTTGAAATGGATACATCATTAGAAAGTGTTCCATGGTCTTCTTTCATGAAAGGGTCAAGAGTGAAAGGCAAATCTTGGGAAGGACACTCAAGGTGTCCCGTCTGCCTTTTTATGATTCCCAACTACCTGAGTTTCCGAATGTCATGTACAATTCTAAAAAGTATAAAAATATAATCACAAAAAATATTTGTTCTCTTATCAAGAATTTTCAATTTTTAAAATTCTCAAGTTTATTAACAAGAATCTTGCCTTGAATAATAACAATATAACAACAAATATCATGTTATTTGACTACATGTAGGAAAGTATTAATCTAATCTATGAGAAAGAATAAAGAATATGTAAGGAATCTGGAAATTCTTATAGTTATCTTCAGTACGTATTATTAAAATGTACTGAATCTTTAAAGAATGTCTAACAAACACAAGTATGTTGCATGCTATTGGATAATCATGTTTGTAGGATATTGCTTATGTCATCCTAAATAAGATATTCAATCACTTCATCTTCGGTTGTATTCATGGGATTACAATTAAATTATGTAAAGAAAAATAAACTCCTTCCCAATTCTTATCTTATATGGAAATAATTTCAATTACTTTCTACAAAATCAAACCTAGGAGGTTAGTGCAACACTACCACAATGCCTTGGTTAAAAGACAAATCTGAATAAAACTAGTTATTGAAGAAGTATTTCTTCATGGATTATCTAGTAAGTAGTCTTGAATCTAAAACCAGTTGCATTTAAGATTAAAATAATTCACTAATTACAAGGATTAGAACTTTTCTATAGCAGTGAAAAATAGAATGTGTTGATTAGATATGAACAAGAACGGGTAAAAAATATCCCTTAATTACATGAAGTGTATAGTCACTCAAAGTTCAGATGAGGCAGATTTCCTAATGATGGTTCACATATGTTTGGTAGTTCCCATTTTAATTTTTTATTTTAAAAATTCATTTTGATAATATATCATCTTTAATGAAAAAAGGGACAATAAAACATCATGTTCTTAAATGCCCCCTTTCTGTTCCCAAAATCCCAGCCAAGATGAGGGAACAATGACAGCAAGCCTGGGCCAGAAAGTGCAATGTCCAATTAGCATGAAGGACACAGAAGTTTTCTCATGACCCTGGGAACTAGGGCAAAAGCTATTGTTATCTATAGAGAGCTACATTTTTTCTTGGACTCCAGGACAGTTGCCCCTTGGAATGCTGGTCATCCAAGCAAACTAAGCAAGCAGATACTGATGATGTTACTGCTTCTGCATGCAGTCTAACATATAAAATCCCTCCCTCAGTGGAGACTGCCCTGAAACAAGGGCACTGTGGAGGGGATTCATGTTACTTGTCCACCCGGCTACCACTGGACCCATGTGGATGTCACGGAGGTGCTCTCATCTGGAGCACTATAATGAGGGATGGACTGGCGGTTTGGCAAGGTGCTGTGAGGGATGGAGGTGACAAAGGTTCAGCCTGAACTCTTCTTGGAGCAGTAAATGATCTCTTTTAAGTTTTCCCCAATTAAGAATGTGTCTCACATGCCATCTCCAGGCACGTTCTTTGGCCTGTCTGCAACCTACCCCACTTCTCTGGCACATCTGAGCTTTGGACTTGACAGATAAAGGTCCCGAAAAAAATCTGCAAGACTACAATGTAATGAATAGTGTCTTTTCTCCAATGTATGTGTTTGACACCTTGGTTGAAAATCAATTAGCTATAAGTATGTAGATTTTTTCTGTATTTTCTGTTCCATTGGTCTATGTGTCTGTTTTTGCACCAATACCATGCTGTTTTATGCCAGCAAGAATGTGGGGTAATAGGGACTCTTCTACACTGTTGATGGGATTGCAAATTAGTACAACTGCTATGGAGCTGTACTATCAGTGTGGAGATTCCTCAGAAAATTGGAAATGATCACCTTATGATCCAGCTATACCACTCCTGGGTATCTGTCCAAAGGGACTGAAATCAGAATATTATAGTAATACATACATATATATATATATATATATATATATATATATATGTGTGTGTGTGTTTATAGCGGCACAATTCAAAATAGCCAAATTATGGGACCAACCCATGTGTCCATCAACAGATGAATGGATTAAAAATTATGTGATATACACACAATGGAATTCTACTCAGCAATAAAGAACAAAATGATGTCATTTGCAGGAAAATAGATGGAATTGGAGATTATGTTAAGTGAGATTAGCCAGTCACAGAAAGTGAAGGGTCATATGTTTTCTCTCATATATATGAAAGCTGGGGAGTAATTCGGATACCAGAGGGACTTCAGATAATGGAGGAGAAACTCCAGTGGAGCGATGGAGGGGTTTAGGGGAAGGTAAGGGAGTGGGGAGAGGGACAATCAGTGAAGGAATCACTTCCATTGACATTATGTACATATGTGAGAATAGCAATGTCAATTTCAATATTCTATATGGGAAAGGGGGGGGAGGGAGCCAGGGGAAAGCCCACCAAGTGCTGTGTGCATGTATGTCACTATCACTATGAACTACATTATGATATGAGACTATAATGCACCAATAAAAGTAAAAAAGAGAGAAAAAGAGAGGAGGAAAAGAAAAACATGGGAGAATTTTATTGTAATGAATATATATATATATATATATATATATATATATTATCTAGGAATTAGAAAGGATAGTTATCAACTGAGACTTGAAAACTTTTATTCAGCTAGAAAGAAATAGAAACAGTGTCCAACTAAGAGATATGAAACCAACCCAAGTTCCAGTACTATAATATATGAGATAATATTTGAATAACTATAAACTTTTTACATCCATGTGTGAGTGTGTCCTCATAGATGTGGGATGAGAAAAGTGTTGCCAATTTCAAGCTTGCAAATAATTTTGTCCTTTATCACCTCTAAGCTTCAGAGTCAAAGAATACAGAATTACTGATTCTGCATTCACGGGTTTCGGTTCATTTCAACAGTATGTCATAAAGAATTAAACACAGTGTAGAAGTTGTGCTCTACTTGTACATAGGTCACGTCATAATTGACTCTTGTAGAGTACATTAGAGTGACTGCTAATTAAATTTAATGGTTAGTTTCATTTCTCATTACAGAATATAAAAGGTAACGCTGGGTAAATATTTTTCCTTTTTTTTTGTTCCCTTCACCTCTACTCAGTCATTCTTAGGAGATGCTTATTTAATATGGTGTTTTAATAAAAGTCTTAAAATGCAGCCTTCTAAATCATTCAGAACATAGATTATTTCATCAATAACTGTTGGCAGCTAATATTTAGCAAAATGCTCATACGGATATAGAATATTCTTACATTTTGATTTATATTTCTAGACATCAGTCATTATCAATCAAATATTTTCAGTATAGCAGAGTATTCACTATGTGATTGAAATAGTATGCATCGTTTCAAAGAAGCAATATACATGGCTACTTTCATGAAAGTAACACAAACACACATTCTTTGAGTGTATTAAATGAACTTCATAAATTTAGTTGGCTGTATGTATGTAAACATATTAACATAAATGACAGTCTCATTCTAAAAAAAGTGAACTATTCATTTAGTATTGTTTTGCTCTGCTGTATTCTCCCTCTCTCAAACCCACAATTAATCTCTGTTGGATTGGATTAAATTAGACCTAAAGGTATCTCCATATGTAGTTTAACTTTGGCATAAAGGTTTCTTTGTACATGGTAAACTGTAACCTAACTTGATGTGTAAACAGACTGTAACCTACTCTTTTAGTAAGTAGCTGAATCTCAGCCAATCACAAACAGCCAACTGTTCAAACCATGTTCAAATAAGACAGATGCAAGCTGTAACCAATGGAGCTGTCTCTGTATCTCTCATTTTTTTGTGTGTCATTTCCTTTTCTCTGGCTAGAAATACATGTATGCTGAATCATTTTTGTTCTGGACTGCTGCCTAATTCTAGAATTGCAAATAAAAGCAATTAAAATCTACAAAACTAGAGTTGTAGTTTTCTTTTAAGATCTCCAAGTTGGGTATTGCTTTGCTATTTAGATACTGTTACCAAGTGCTTAGAATTTCCAGTAGCAAAACAAACAAAAAAATCCATTAATTTTCTGTATTCTCTCCATAAATCATCGTATACAGAGAAGTCCAATATTTTGGCTTTCTAGCATACCTTTTATGAACCAGAGTTTGGGATCAGATAAAGGTGGTTTAAGCACTTGCATTGTAATCTTTTCTGTTATTTAACCTTTTGGCACTCCAGTTTCTTTGCCTGTTAAATGGTCTCATTAGGAGTTTTATAAGGATTAAATGTTGTAATTTGTGCAAAGCGCATTGCACAATGCCAGAATCCTCATGGTAAAACTCTCTGTGAGCGCCAGCCGGGTACAGGGAGTGAGCTGTAAGGCAGCTATTGTTCTTATCATCAGCATCATCATTATTCAGAACACCCTGCTCAGCTGCTCACAGCCAGACATAACATACCATTCCTCAGGAAGAACATTTCTCAAGTTTTGCCTCAGACTCCACGATCACCTTATACTACAGGGGAAATGAAAGGGCTCTTACTCAATTTCTAGGCTGCCTTAGGAAACTGAAATCAGAGGCCGAGGCAAAGGAATGATGAGTTGCCAAGTAAGACCCTCAAATTTGTAGAAGAATTTCTTTCAATATCTAACCTGAGTCAGAGCAGTGTTAGAGGAATTGAACCCAACCTAGCACATAAAAATTGGCACGTAAAAATAGGAAGATGAAAGCAGGCCAGGGAAGCTCTGCATAATCTTTTATACATGTGCCATCCCTGGAAAGCATTAGTACATGGATGTGTATTCTTGAAAGATGCTAGTTCATGTGCTTATATTTAAAATACAAACCGTATATCTGGAGCTTAATGGGTGAACTAAGGAACTCAACAAAAGTCATACCTACCAATATATATGAATACTGCTATGTAAAATGTTATGACTGAAGCCCTAAAATTAAAGAAGAGCTTTACAAGCAGTGGAGGGAAGGACAAAACTTAGATTAAGTGTTCAAATGCCATTAGGGTGCAGGCCTAGGCCAGAGGTAGATAGGACCTTATAAACCATTTTGTGGGGCAATGTGGATAGCGATTTAGAATGCAGCATATTGAATTAGATCTTCCTTGCTGGCCATATTCTCATTTATTGATATGTGTCTATAAAATATATTAAAAAAGGCCGGGAGTGGTGGCGCACGCTTGTAATCCCAGTACTTTGGGAGGCGGAGACAGGAGGATCCAGGTTCGCAGCCAGCCTCAGCTCTCCCTCTCTCTCTCTGCCTGTCTCTCTCTCTCTCTCTACTTAGTGAGGCCCTCCGCAACTTCGTGAGACCCGGTTTCAAAATAAAGTATAAAAAATAGGGCCGGGGGCATAGCCCGGAGGTAGATGCCCCTGCGTTCAATCCCCGGTACCGCAAAAAAAAAATAAATAAATACAAAATAAAATATATTAAAAGAATTCAGTAGCCTGGCATGGTGTTACATGCCTATAATCCCAGTATTTGAGGCTGAGACAGGAGTATCACAGGTTTGAGGCCAGCCTCAACAACTTAGCAAGTTCCTCAACAACTTACACTGAGTTCAGTCCCCAGTACCACACACAAAAAAATAGTAATCAACTTTTTAAAGACAACATAAAATAAAATAAAAATTTGAATAAAAAGTAAATTATTAAACTACACAACCCTTTTGGAGGGAAGCAACATGAAGAAACTGAGCTGGGGGAAGAATTTTGAAAGAGAAAAGAGATCATAAATTATAACAGGAGTCAATTCCAAAAGATGATGACCACCTAAATACCTTAGTCAGTAGAGTAGGTGCCTAGATGTTGACACATCAGTGTGTCCTGACAGAGCTGACCATATAAGTAAGAACAAAAAAGAAATAGTGGACTTAAAGGTTGAGCACGTTCAAGGGAAGGCTCAAAAGATTAGACTTGGAGAGAAACAGAATTGGCAAATACTTGAGGATAAGGAGGAAAGGTCATGATGCTTTGACAGAAATCATTCCACGTGCTCAAGGTTGAATAAATTTGTTAGCAGAGAGGTCGAGAACAGGACTCAACTTGAAGGCTGTCTCCAAAGCCCTGGCACAAGGTAAATGAATTCTAGATAAAGACTGTGGCAGTGTGAATAATGAGTGTACCTCGGCAACGTCTCAAAGGCAAAGTGACAAAGAGTGATGGACTGAATGACAAAGTCAAAGGAGAAAATGAGAAATCAAACATGACTTTACTCCTATGCCTCTCAGAGCCATTAAGATGCTGGTGTAAGAAAGCTTCTCCAAAAAGTGTACTGCCCTGAAAGCTAGTGTTGTCCAGAGGCGTACGTCTATCAGACGCTGATAAACACAGGGTGTTTAAGTATGAGAAATAAAGAACATACAGATGAACATGAAATATAGATGGATTCTCAGAACATATCCACATAAGAAAATGAGTATTCTGCAAATTTTAATATTCTAAAGATACAACACACACAAACACACCTTTGTTTTATGATAATAGAACTTAATTTTAGACTGATGGAATTTTATCTCTTGATAACCAGCCCAGTACCTGTTATAAAAAATAATTGTTAGATCTATTTGTTAATTAAAAGTAGTATAATCCTGTCTTAAATGTGAAATACTGAACAAATCACCAAGTGTTTAGACTGCATAAAATGTGAGTTAAAGTGTGTGTGTGTGTGTGTGTGTGTGTGTGTGTGTGTCTGTGTGATAAAAAAGGAAAGAATGAATAAGAAAATTAACTTTTAAGATAGGGTAGTGTTTGTCTCTTAATAATCAGCTTGTAAGTTTTTCTGTTAAGGGTGACTGCTTACTTACTAAAATACTTGCATTTTTTTCCTCTCATCCTTAAATGAGTTAAATAAGTTAGGTGAACTAAAATTCAACTTAGACTTTTTCAAGATCAATATTATTTTCCTAGAACATGTTCAACATTTATTTCACAGCTTGAAAAGAAAAACTTTTGTTCTTGATTTATTTAATAAAAACATGTTTATAGGCACTCACATTTTTAAAAAAGCATCATGAGGGCAAATTAATATCAAAAGGCATGATCATTGAGTTGCTTGAATTTTGAGAGGCAAGGCAATTTATTCTTTGTACTTGACCTCCTCTAAGTCTGTATTATTTTTCTTCTTCAACGTGCCTACTGTGCTCCAAAAGAGAAGAAAGGGTGATAGGGACAGTCAATTTGATCTTCATTTGTGAATTCTTCTGTTTCAAGAGAATGAAGACTATTCATGCCTTCCTACCTATTAATGATTTTTGGAAATCAATATAGGGATAACCCCTGCAAATTACATTCCTTTTCACATGCCAATCAAAATATTATGTTGTGTTCTTTTCAAACTCTGACAATCCTATTACACTTCAAAAATGGCATATTTTTGGAATATTTTAACCAATATTTTTCAGTAAAGAAAAAACCTCCCTTACCAATTTATTTTGCTATAGATCAGTTCATGAGTTACATGAAATAACAATAATTATCTAAATCAAAATCCATATCTGACTCGTACCCAGTTATGTCGTATATATAGCTCAATAAATTATGTATTTTAAATCAAGCTAGTTACAGCATAAATCCCTTGAAATGTGTAGTTCAATTTAAGAGAGGTGAAATGAATAAACAAATAAATAAATAAACTTACACCTGCTTAAGTGCCTTTCTAAATAGTAGCTATTTTCCTAAAAACACCTATTTCCACCAGGCAGCCCCCTTTCCAATCCTTTAGCTTTCAGTGTATTTTTGTATATAATTTTTCCCCTTGTTCCTTCAATTCTAGGCATGGCCTAGAATTTCAGATATTCTTGCTGTTCTCTTAGCTCTACCTATACCTCTGCCAAGTAGTCTTTCTTCAAATGTGCCTGCATCCTGACTGAAACAGTGGCCGGTACCAGGAGTAGCCTGAGAAAATCAACCCTCAGGATTTTACATATATTTGAGATACACATGGATAATCTCCTTGCTAGGGAAATATCCAGCACTAATAATATATGACATTATGGTATCATTTTTACTTCATAAATCATGATTTTCTAACAGAAATCTCATAAATATTTTCATATAAACTTCTTAATTTTTTTCTACAGAAATTCTCAAATTTTCTTATCCTTATAACAAAAATCTTTATCCATCATGAAACAGTGAAAAACTACTATTTTGGAAGCACTCTATTTCCTATTTTGATGGGTGAAAAAGGATGAGATAAAGGCCATCCAAACAGACAGGTATCCAAATTTTAAAACTGGAGGAAGCTATAATCCAGAAAATTCTTAAATATAAATAACAGTATGCAGAAATTGTACATGGCTCTGTGTATATGTGTATGCTGCATATGCTTCTCTTCATGATTTCTGTGGATAGAGCTATCTCTGTCAGGTTGCATGTGTACATGATTTACTTACTAATTTAAAAAATAAATCAGTTTAAATCTATAGCCTTCCTGATGATTAGACATGTAGCTTAATGGGGATCGGTGAGAGAGCAGAGCCCAAAGACAAGGTTTGTGGGTGAGATAAGGAGCGTTAAGGTGCCCTGGGAGATAAGTTGGCAGCAGAAGAATGTGGTTAGGAGAAGAAGGATGGGCTATGATAGCTGAACAGGAGACAGGAGCAGGGTGTTAACCAACGAAAGGAAGCATCGGTTTCCCTTCGCTGAAATGCCATGATGAACATTGTGTTCATGGTACGAAGGAAAAGGTAGGTCAAAAGCAAAGGAGCGTAAAGAAAAAGTGATGTTTAAAATATAGAAAAAGACAGAGAAATCATCAAGCTAAGGACAAATCTTAAAACATAAAAGCTTATTTCCATATGACAATCCATAACTGTTATTCTGTTTAAAGTCATAATTAAGTCTCAGTAAGGACATAAGTAGAGAAAAAAAATTTAAAAATACAAAAGATATATTGTACATATATAAGCATAAGAGTACAAAAGATGTACCTACATAAGCATATAAATTATATATATATAATAAATGTATAAATACACATATCATTTCTCAATATATGTAACACAGCATGCCAAGCATGTCTGGTGTCAATGAAATTTAATTTAACAGTTGTTTTAAGACCCTAAGTTCTACCCTCAGTCAGAACCCTAAGTTCTAGTATAACTTTACAATCCTGTGTTCTGTAAGAATGAGTTCCTGAGCTGGGCATGGTGGAGCATGCCTGTAATACCAGGGCTTGAGAGTCTGAGACAGGAGCATCACAGATTTCATGCTAGCCTTAGCAACTTGGCAAGGCCCTCAGCAACTTAATGAGACCCTGTTTCAAAATAAAAAAATAAAGTAGGGCTGAGGGTATAGCTCAGAGGCAGAACGCCCCTGGATTCAATTCCCAGTAACACACACGCACACACACACACACACACACACACACACACACACACAGAATGAGTTTCTGATTATTTATCCTAGTTCACAAATATTAAATGTACCCCAAATGAAACCATCATCTTGCTCATGCGTTAAATCTAGTCTTAGCCTATCTTCACATTAATATAAACTAAAGTCCCAAAGTGCTGCAAAGACGTGGGAATCTTTGCTGGTGCTTTGTCAGGGGACTAACGAAGTGATGGCATAGCACTTCACATAGCATTTCTTAGGAAATATCATTAAACATTTCTTCTTTTCACCCAAGTTCCACTCGTCATGACAGCCTCTTAAATCTCTCTCCCATCCCTATCTTCCCTGCTTACTCAACCTTATGTATTTTTTGCCCTTTCTTTCAGATTCACCTGTTCCTTTCATGCCTTTCCCTCTATTCATTTTTCATCTTTTTTCACATCCACAAAGAAAATATCTCTCAGTTACTTTGATTCTGTTTATCCAAACGCTATGCTGCCCAGTGAAATATAAATATATTAACTGAGCAAAACAAATAATACTCTCCTTAGAAAATGATGTTCGGTTAGTTTTTGCTTGGTGATTAATGGCTCTAAAACTTATGGGTTAAAATAACCATTTTATAGCTGGGCGTGGTGGCACACGCTTGTAATCCCAGTACTTGTGAGGCTGAGACTGGAGGATCCAGGTTCGTGGCCAGCCTCAGCTACTTAGTGAGGTCCTCCGCAACTTAATGACACCCTGTTTCAAAATAAAGAATAAAAATAGGGCTGGGGGGTGTAGCTCGGAGGTAGAATGTCCCTGGGTTAATCACATTTTTTTTTTTTTGCTCCCTGATTTACTAACCAAAAAACTCAGATAAGAAATAATACCCCAACACACACACACACACACACACACACACACACACACACACACACAGGATACTAAAAAGGGTAGCTATTATAGTGATAACCTTTAGACCTGAAAATTATAAAATGATGCAAATGTCTTCATGATGCAAATGTATTTGTCTTCAACTACAGGGCTTGGAATGGTGATTCTTTGACTTCACATGGTGTCAAATGGAGGGCAATTGGTGGTATTCGGTGGTATTTGGTCTAGGCAGGGGTCTAGGGTGTTTTTTATCTATGGTTCTTCAGCAGCAATAACTAGAAGGCTTGGCTGAGCTGAGATCTCCTTCCTTTCAGGGCCTATCTACATAGTTTGTCTAGAAAAGTCTACCAAGCTTTTATCACTATATGTATATTCTATATTTTTATAATCTTCTACAAAAACTTAACCTCTACCAAACTAAGAAACTCGAGGTGAGTACTATCTCTTACTTATAGCAGTATCCTTAGAACTTATCATCCACCTGGCATGTGAGATATGAAGAATAAAAAAAATGAATGAATAAATGAAATGATCAGTGAACACTAGAAAAATGTTAGTTCAAAGCAAAGAACAATTAAGCTTGGCATCTGACCTCAACTCACTTTCTTGAGGGGGATAGAGGTAGTAAAACCATTAGAAAGAAACCAGCTCATCTTCTCCACAGAAAATCTTCAAATCTATCTAAATCAAAATTAATCTCATTGTCTCTGCTATTTCTTTTGAAGAGGGCCCCTTATCTTATGTAAATCCAAATCTTCTTATGTTATGGATCCAATTCTTTCTGTTTACTCAAAATTGCATTTCTTTGATTATTTCCTCATTCCCCTGTATTCTCAACCCGTCTTTTTTTGTTTTGTTTTGTTTTGTTTTTTTCTTCTCTATCCAGAAATGTTAATGTATCTTACATATCTGGGGGAAAAATGTACCCTCAGGTTAAATCTAACCATGTTAAACCTTCAGTTATCCTTCTTGAACAAATATCTCAAAAGAAGAATCTAAGTTAATGGTCTCAAATTCTCACTGCAATGAGGTAACAAGTCTCTTACATTAAAAATTCACTGATAATATTCTAGAAAAAAATTCTAGAAAAAAATTCTGTTAAACTCGCATAACTTTCAGGAACATTCAATACTGCTAATTAATTCTGCATTCTTTACCACCCCATTTTTCTTTTGCAATAATAAAACCCCTTGTTCTGATCGTCCTCCTACCATTCTGTTTTTTGTTGTAGTTTTTGTTTTCTTTTTGTCATCGCCTAGATAAATCCATCCTTCTCTACTCATTGCTTGTATCTATGTGGTCTTGGTTTATTTTTCCATGATACATGCTTTTTCTGGTCATTTTAGTAACCCTCCTATATTTACCTAATATTATGTTTTACTCTAGATAAACTTACTGTCTAAAAATATTTTCATTTGTACACCATATAGAACCCTTAAATTAAACATGTATACAGTTCATCAAAAGTCTCTTATATTTCCTATTTTCTACTACTTATGAGAAAAAACATACTACCCTTGAGTTTCTAAGACTGGCTGATCTCAGCACAATATTCTCTAGTCCCATCCATTTTCCTGCAAATGACATATTTTGTTCTTCTTTATGGCTAAGTAAAATTCCATTATGTGTATATACCACATTTCCTCTAACCATCCATCTGTTGATGGACACCTAGGTTGTTTCCATAATTTGGGTATTGTGATTTGTGCTGCTATAAACATGGATGTGCATGTATTGTTATAGTATTCTGACTATAATTATTTTGGAAAGATGTTGAGGAGTGGTATAGTTGGGTCATAAAATGTTTTCATTCCTAGTCTTTTGAGGAACCTCCATATTGTTCTTCATAATGGTTGTACTAATTTATACTTCCACCAAGAATATATAAGAGTTCCTATTTCCCCACATCCTCACCAGCATTTATGATTGTTGTATTCTTGATGATTACCATCCTAACAAGAGTTAGGTGGAATCTTTGTGTAGTTTTGCTTTGCGTTTCCATGACTGCTAATGATGGTGAACATTTTTTCATATTATTTATTGGAAATTTATATTTTTTATTTTGAGAAATGTCTCTTCAGTTCAGGGGCCCATTTTTTATTTTTTATTTTAGTGTGAAATTTTTGAGTTCTTTCTATATTCTGGATAATGGTACTTTATCAGAGGAGTAGCTGGAAAAGAATTTTCTCCCAGTCTGTTGGCTTTCTCTTCAGACTCTTGATTATTTCCTTTGCTGCACATAAACTTCTTGATTTGATGCCATCCCATCTATTGATTCTTGATTTTATTTCCTGAGCTTTGGGTGTCTTATTGACACCAGCGCCTATATGTTGGAGATTTGGTCCTATGTTTTGTTGTAGTAATTGCAAAGTTTCTGATCTAATTTCTAGGTCTTTAATTCATCTTGAGTAAACTTTTGTCCAGAGTTAGAGATAGGGGTCTAATTACATTCTTCTACATATGGATATATAGTTTTCTCTGCAACATTTGTTGGAAAGACTATCATTTGTCCAGTATAGGTTTTTGCCTTCTTTGTCAAAAATAAACTGGCTATATGTGTAAGGATTTGTCTCTGTACCTTTTATCATATTCCATTGGTCAATGAGTCTATTTTTGTGCCAATACATGTTGTTTACTGTTACTATAGTTCTGTAGTATAATTAGAAGCCAGGTATTGTGATGCCTGCAGTATGGATTAGGTTGCTCATAATTGCTTTGACTATTCTGAGCTTTTTTGTTCTTCTATATTAATTTATGTCTGCCTTTTATAGTTCTGTGAAGAATGACATTGGTATTTTGATAGGGATTGCATGAATGTCTTGATTGCTTTGGTAGTATGACCTCTTTGACAATATTTATTCTGCCTATCCAAGAACATGGAAGTTCTTTCCATCTTATAAAGTCTTAATTTCTTTCTCTTAATTTCTAATGAATATTATTCTCAAATGTGTCTTTTTAGTTTGTTTCATTTCCCTACCTTGCTCCCCTTCATTGTATTATATATAAAATAGTTAAAGACCAAGATAACTAAAAAGGTATAGCATTCTGCCTAATATACAAACAATAGATCTATTTGTGAATTCAGCAGGCAAAATTCTAAAAGAGCCTCCAAAATTTCCCCCTCTGCTATATGAGCCCTATATAATTCTCTCTCCTTGAGTGTGATACCTATAACTTCCTTCTCAATAAGATAAAAGGAATGAGGTATCACTCTGTGATTATATTACATTATATAGCAAAGGTGAGAGGGGTTTGCTGGTTTACTTATTGTTCTTATTCAGTTTACTATAGGTTAAAGGCTGGGAGGTTACCCTGGATAGTCTAGACCTAATCAAATATCCTTTCAAAGATAGACAATCCTACTGGCAATGAAGCAGCAAACAGCTATCTGTGAACTACAATGGAGAGAAGTAGCCTCTGGGATGCGGTGGCCTCAGTCCTATAACCTTGAGGACCTCAATTCTACTAATAACCTTTAAAGGCTTTAAAGAAGAGCTGTAGGTCCAAAATCACAGCCTCACCAACATCTGAATTTCATCTTTGTGAAGCCTGATCAGAGGAACTAGCTTAGCGATTCATGGACCCCTGACCCACCAAAGGTGTGTGATAATAAATGCATGTAGTTTTAAGAGTCTAAGTTATTTAACCCTTTGTTTAAAGTATTTTAATGGGGTTGCTGAGCTCATTGCTTCTGAAGCTCTCCATGAAGTAGGCTCTGTCCCTCTCTCTAGCTTTCTCTCTTCCTGGCTTTTCTCTTGCTACATTGGAGACAATTACTGAAGACTTCTTTCCAACTATCCTGAGTCTGACTCTTACCTTCATGTTTCACAGCCATCTCATCAACTCTGCCATCTCAGTACTACCACTCTGATAACAGCCACTGTCATCTTTCTCCTGAATTGCTATAATAAGTTCCTCACTGGTCTCCACACCTGTGCCCCCTCCTCTCCTACCATAGCCTGAGCCTGACTGACCAGTTAGACTAAAACTATTAAAACATGAGTCAAAGAAACTACTCTGATCAGAACTTCACCAAATCTCCCAGTTCTCTTTGGGTAAAATCCAAAGTCTTTTTTTTT
>PVJS01001679.1:0-93902 GCA_004027185.1 Glis glis
GAACCCGGATCCTCTGGTCTCCGCCTCCCAAAGTACTGGGATTACAAGCGTGCGCCACTACGCCCGGCGCTCACACAAGCAGTTTTGATGCAGCTATAAACTCTTTATTGCAAGATTTTATTCTATAAAGGTAGAGCAATTAGTAGAAAGTGGGGTCTATGGTAGTTTTCTCATTTATAAACTTTCTTTGTCCATATCTTAATCTTCTGTTTAAGAAATTATGATTAAATCATAACTTCTATTTTTAAAGAAAGATGCTATTGAGCAATTAGTAAATCCACATGTTGGTGGTCGGGGTCTGAGGAGGTCTATACCAAAAGGACCTCAACTTGGCCCAGTGGGTTCTGGACCTATGAAAAGAATTCCAGGGTGCATTGAAAGCAAGGCATAAGCAAAGGTTTTATTAAAGGACAGCAAAGGTAAACATTCCTCAAAGGCAGGTTTCCTCTCAGAGAAGAGGAGACAAGTGATGCACACAGCTCTGACCAGCTCTCTCATTATATCATTTTCCTGGGAAGAAATGTTCAGGTTCCTCGGGATGCTTCTTTGAAAATCAAACCCCATGTCAACCATTTGATATTTGGGAATCAGAATGTTTCTTCATGGTTGAGCAGTCTCTCCATAAATCAGTCGTGGACTCATTGTGTAAGTCTTTGAATCTGGTGACATTTAAGTTGATTTTATGTTTGTTCTAGTCAGTCTGGTACAAACATATGCTGGAGGTTTTGTTCATCTAACAAAGAGACAAGCATGACTCGTCATGCTCATTGATCTGAGTCTCCATCTACTAAAAGAGTCTCTTTTCTCTCTCCAAAAACACATGTATCTCATACAGAAAAATAAGTAATATATAAATTCAAAGAAATAAAATTTATTTTGCTTTGATTCATGTAGTTATTAAAGAATGTTTTCAAAAATCATTTTGAGACTATAGTTCCAGGTTTTGTGTATATTCACAAAGTCGTGTCTTAATAGAAAGCTCTATTATGTATTAAGACTTGTCTAGAAACAAAAGCAACTGAGCATTCTATTACATTTGTAGAAATGTTCTTTATAGCTCTAAAACTATTGTTTCTCTTTAAATATGAGAGTATTTCTAAGGAGACAGAAAGTGGTTCTCTAAAAAAACTCCATAACAGGAAAAATGTACAACTTCTTTCTCTCAGTTTACAGCATTTTATAAGATTAGAAAATGTAGATAATCTTCAGGACACATCTTCTATGGCTCCCAGGTGTATGAGTACAGATGTTGCAACATTAAGTTTTGAAGTTAGTTCTACCAAAATATGGAGTTTGAAAAGGAGGAAAGATATTCAGCAGAAGTTCATGCTGATAAAATTACACAATAGCACAATGGACATGTCCCTGGGAAACCTAAAATACAAAAATTTCAACAGGCATAAAATGAGGTTTCACATATGGAAGCTTTTCTCGTCTAGTCACATTGCTTTTCCTAAATGGGTCCAGTTTTATGCTTTCCCAGCAGGATCTGCAACACACATAAAATCCAGTGGAAAAACACCATTTAGGTTGATAACCAAATAGGAAAGAATCATATATAAAGAAGATTATCTCTAAAAACTCATGCTTTAGTATAAATTCTATATGTATAGTCCGCATTCAAATTTTTCCATAAGTTTTTATTTCTAGTTAAATTTGACATAAAATTTCAGTTGTATCAACATTGTATCATTATTATATCACAAATTTTCCACTTGTATTTTGTTGTGAATATACATTGGACTCTTTTTTTTAATTATTACAGGGAATGCATGTGTTTGGTCCCAGTTATTTTCTTATATCAACAAGTTTAATATGGAACAGTAATACATGAAGGTTGGCCAAAATGTTGATGGAAACTTGAGTATACTATGCTCTAAGATGTTCATGGGGAAAGATGAGTATAGACAAGCATGCCAGTAAAAAGTTACATGTAAACCAGTGACAAGTATAGATTTTCATGTTCTTAGGCTCATGTTTTGTCAATTTACCATCATGACTATGGGACAAAGTGCACAGAGAGCCATGGCTTTTATCCCTGGCTGTGTGATTGCTGGCAATTCTTTAACTTCTAAGAATCTCAGTTTCTAGGGTAATAATGAGGGGCATAAATTCAAGAATGTGGTTATGACATTCTCCAATTTTGTAAGTTTGCTCAGAAGGCCAACTCTGAAGAACCACTTTTTATATATCTCTTTTTATATATACTTTTACTGGTACAATGTAATTATACATCATAGCAAACTCCAAAGTTATACAAACATACATGCACACATCACTTGGTGTATCTCCTTCTGTACACCCCCACTCCCATCTGCTCCTCCTTCTTCCCTCCTCAAACATGTTAGTGAGATTGGTAGTGAAACCTTGTATAGACGTAATCTTATTTGGACTACTCCTTTCCTCAGTCCTCCTGCCCCCCACCTATTTCCCTCCCCCAATCCCCTTTCACTATTCTACTGGTTTCTCTTCTCATTTGACTGAAGTTCCTTTTGTTTCCTATTTTCTCTCTAGAGAAAACATATGACCCATGACTTTCTGAGACTGGCTGATCAGCATATTTTCTAGTTCCATCCATTTTCTTGCAAATGACATAATTTTGTTCTTTATGGCTGACTAAAATTCAGTTGTGTGTATAGACACATTTTCTTGATCTATTCATCTGTTGATGGACACCTAGGTTGGTGCCATCATTTGGCTATTGTGAATTGTGCTGCTATAAACATGGATTTGCATGTATCACAATAGTATTCTGACTTATTCTTTTGTAAAGATACCCAGGTATAGCTGGGTCATATGGTGGTTCCATTCCTAGTCTTTTGAGGAACCTCCATACTGATCTCCATAGTGTTTATACTAATTTACAATCACACCAACAGTGTATAAGGCTTCCTATTTTCCCATATCCTTGCCAGCATTTATTATTGTTTTTATTCTTGATGGTTGCCATTCTAATTGGAGTTAGATGGAATATCAGTGTAGTTTTGATCTGTATTTTCCTGATTGCTAATGATGTTGAATATTTTTTCATATATTTGTTGGCCATTTGTATTTCTTCTTTTGAGAAGTGAGAAGAACCACATTCATGATGAAATAAGAGTGATGACATGGAATTCAACAGTCATCGATACACTGAAAGCTGAAATGTTAGGGTTCCTCCAGTTTCATTTATTGTATTCTATTGATAAAAGTGCAGAGGTACCATAGGCCAGGCAAAAAGATAGCCAGATTAACCATACTTTATATTAGGACTTACCAATAAATGTATAACTAATTATTCCATGAATATACTCCAGAGGGTGAAAATGTCTTTTAGCTCAAGCTGGGTTTACACACAGAATCTGCTCAGAGCCAGGCTACACTTCCGTCATCATTTTTGTAGTGTACATAGGAAACATGTTTCCTTGTAGCTCCTCTGACCACTGTTTCATCTTTCAGTGAATACATGATGCTAAGTGATCTGCTTTCTCTCTTGCCCCTACCAATCAAATCCATCAGGGATTTATCTTGTCTACAAAGCACCATTACCCAGCCCTTGGTGTTTTCCATTACTGATGAAATTCCTACATCGCTGACAGAGCCCTTTTGCCTCTCCTTTAAAAAAGAGCCCCTGCACCAGCAGTGTAGCCATACATTGGATCAATCAAATTCGGGCTTATATCCAGCCTGTGTTCTTTGCTACAGAGAATCATAGTGTTTAGGCATATTTTTGATTCAGGCAAAACACTGTATAAACTTGAATAATAAATTCTGCTCAGAACTGGGCTGGATTTCCATTACCATCTTGAATCTTGAGTAATAAATTACCAGAACTTTCCCTTTTCGGAAAGTTTTTGTATCTCTCATCTCATCTTTTTAAATGAAATAAACCTTAGTAAACTGTATTCTTCAAATTAAAAGCACTATCATTATTTTCCCAAGAAAGTTTCATTTTCAAATGATTTTCTTCTGTTACTGTTTCCTTCTTTCCTAATCACATTTTGTAGCTGGAATTTGTCAACTAAAACTGTGTTGTAAGATTTAAATTAGCTGGCACATTGGTGTATACCTGTAATCCCAGTACTTGTGAGGCTGAGACAGGAGGATCACAGGTTCGAGGCCAGCCTAAGCAACTTACTGAGAATCTCAGCAACTTAGACCCTATTTCAATGGAAAAATTTTAAAGTGGGCTCAGGATGTAGCTCAGAGGTAGAATGCCCCTGTGTTAAATTCCCAGTACCAAATATAAAAGGGAAAAAATATGTGTGTATATATATATATATGTGTGTGTGTATATATGTGTGTGTGTATATATATATATATATATATATATACGTTTATGTTTATATGTATGTATGTGTTTTAAGTTAAAAAGACTGGTCCCTGTTTGGGTTTTAGAGTGTTTAACAAAATTCCTTGTATTGGTTAAGTACATTGAATATAGCTAAAGTATTTAAATTTTCTACACATCTATATGTATGCAGTATATACATTTAATAGAACCATTTTATTTAAGCCGGGAGTGGTGGTGCACGCTTGTAATCCCAGTACTTCGGGAGGCGGAGACCGGAGGATCCGGGTTCGCGGCCAGCCTCAGTTCGCGCACGCGCACGCGGGTGCGCACGCACGCTCTCTCTCTCTCTCTCCCTGTCTCTCTCTCCTTCTCTCTCTCTCTCTCTCTCTGTCTTTCTCTCTCTCTCTCTACTTAGTGATGCCCTCCTCAACTTCGTGAGACCCGGTCTTAAAATAAAGTATAAAAAATAGGGCCGGGGGCGTAGCGCGGAGGTAGAAGGCCCCTGCGTTCAATCCCCGGTACCGCAAAAAAAAAAAGAACCACTTTATTTAAATTACACTGTATAAATTAAAAAGTAAAGATATAATGCTTAAATTATTTTAACATTATTTTATTTATTTATGTATTTATAATTTTTGTAGTACTACGGATTGAACACTGGGGCTATCTACCATTGAACTACTTCCCTAGCCTCTCTTGTTTTTTTTGAGACAGTAGTATCTGGCCCTGAACCTGTTAACTTCCTGCCTCAGCCTCCTGGGTTGCTGGGATTATAGGCATGTGCCACAGCACCCAGCTTAATTTATTTTTAGAATGTTAATCTTCATGTTTCATCTTCAAAAATAAAAATGCAACTGACATATAATTTTAAAGTAAAAAACAAAATAATGAAAACTCTTCGCTGTTATAATAATAATATTGGTTTGTATAGCACTTATGGGCATGTATATATATAAATTGAGACTGTACATGTACGAAGTTCACATGTAGCTACCCAATAAGTAAGTAATTCATCCCTCTTGAACTTGCCCAAATCTTCTAGCTTGCTGCGGTCTTTTAAGATCTACAGAAGAAATTGCCCTGAACATCCATTTTATATATTAGAAGAAACTGACAGTCCCTTGCAATATCTCTGAGAGTTGTTTGGGATAAGGACTGTTTTTTCTAATCGCAGACTCCAAGTTTCTGCCTCTGGTGACTTCTCACTTCAGCCTTCTCCTTTCCTTTAGTTAAATCTAGTCCTTGTTGTGGCTTCTAATCAGAAACCCCCGCCAACTAAACACCTCGCACCACTCACTCCCTCCAGTGTCACACTCTCAAGGATGCCTAGAAGCTTAAGAATGTTGAGATTAAAGCTTGCAATTAATTATTACTTCATCCCCATCTGGAGACTTCCCAGAAACAAACTTTTCTAATAACTCTAGAATATAACTACATCCTAAAATCCTCTTTGTCTTATTTGATTTTTCTGCCCTCTCTAACCCTCCAATTCCATTTACAGTTTAACTTTGTATCGTGTCTAGGTCAGTCTGGTCCTGCCTTGAGGTATATGATTCTACAATCAGGTGCCTTATCAAAGTAACTTGCAAAATCAAAAAGACCTGTCCCTTAAGTGGAATTCTGACTCCAAATGTTATATACTTTATTCCTCTCTGAAACATTAGAATTCTGCAACTCTGTGCATAAAGTACCTGGATTCTTATCACAGCTAATTAAAAGATTAACTTTTATTTGCATTCAAATATAGTATTATTTCACATATACTATCCTTCAATAGCCCAGAAAATTAAAATTAACTTTCTCTTTAGAAAATAACTATAATTATTAACATTTAGTGACTTGTTTATTATATTTAGCTTCCTCCCCAAGATCTTGTATAATACTAAATTGAAATTTTCAGAAAGATAAAATCAAGACTATCATACAAAGATAAAATAATTATATGTAAAGGATTTTATTTAAATCGTTAGTTAATGAAAGAACCAGTAAGATATTAAATTAGTTCAAAAGAGTATTTGAAGTATGTGTATATAATATATGTAATCCACATATACATAAAAGGTAGATTATGGACTTATGGATATATACATAGTACATACAGAATCAGGAATAATGAGTATACCTATACAAACACACAATTCAGGAGCACTGAAATTTTCAGAACTGGTTAATATCATATAGGATAATAAAATGTGTCCTTTCTTTCCACCAGACAAAATTCATTTCAACTGCTATGAACAAATCTCATTTTCATTATTACAAGTTTTCTACAAGTTAACTTCTACATCTACAGATATGTAAAACAGTCAGTCAAAGGAATAATATCCTTACAGAGTAGGATAATCCCAGACTGGATGATGCTCAACATTCCCTTGAAATGACACCGGGATCTCTTGATTCTGTTGGCAAATCTTAAGACAATTTTTCTTAACATTATACTGAAGGTAACGTTGCCATTTTTACCCTTTTGTCCACCTCACTGTATTCATTATTGTTGACTATTTGACACACTTAACAGGCCATGATAAAATAATAAGTTAATATTAAAGTAGGGCAGTAGCCTCCAACTACATCTGAGATTGTAATTTGCTTGCCATCATTTTGTGTCAAGGACTGCTATCCTACATATACTATACATTTTATTATACTATAGTGTACACTATACTATACTATACACTTCACCATTCTGTAAACATGTACACTATGCCCTCTACTGTAATGTGCATATATTATGGATGTACTTCTAAAATAAATCAATTATAAGATGCATCATCATTTTATGTATTATTAAGAACATTTTTACTCACCAAAATGAGTAAAATTCCATTCTATTTCTATGAGTTTGATTCTTTAGATTTTACACATAAATGAGATTACATACTATTTTTTATGTTGTTTTGTGGTACTGGGGATTGAAACCAGGGGCTACCTCCAAGCTTCACCCCAGGTCTTACAGTCATTTTTGACTTAAAGTCTGTTTTGCCAGAAGATAACCACTCTTGCTCTTTTTTGGCAAGACTAGCCATCAGTGAAAGCCAGAGTGGTGGAGTGAAGTTATCAAAGCAGAAGAGAAAGGGTGGAAGCCTACAGCTAGGGTGGGGCATGCAGGACCTCTGACTGTCACAAGGATTGTGAACCTGGAGACTCCTTGGCAGCTCAAATGCAGCCAGGTGGTTTCATTCATCTTTAATTCCTGTGTTTTTCATATTAAATTGCAGACCATAAAAATATTACATTTATTGCAACTCTGCTGGCCTTTGGTATAGGGTTAATATGGAATTATATGAAATTCAAATCTCAGGGCCCATAAATAAAGTTTCATGAGAATATGTAAAACCTAAAATATTTACTACCTGGCTTTTTACAGGAGAATGTTGCTGAGCCCCTACCTATAACATCGATATGAGTGTAGCCCCAAATTCCCTCAATCTAAACTCCCTCATTTTGATACAAGAACTCCCAAATTATGAAGTTTTGACCAACACACACAGACACATATGTATACATTCGAGAAATTTCCCTGGAAACACGGGTTTATTCCCCCAATGTCATGCCCTTCAATAGGCACAGTCTTTACTCTGTTCAGATCTCTCCCTAAACTGGTTGATTAGAAGAAAATGTCGCACGCTTGTAATCCCAGTACTTTGGGAGGCGGAGACCAGAGGATCTGGGTTCGCGGCCAGCCTCAGCTCTCTTGCTGTCTCTCCCTGTCTCTCTCTCTCTCTCTCTCTCTCTCTCTCTCTCTGTCTCTCCTTAGTGAGGCCCTCTGCAACTTCATGAGACCCAGTTTCAAAATAAAGTATAAAAAATAGGACCGGGGGTGTAGCGCAGAGGTAAAACACCCCTGCGTTCAATCCCCGGTACTGCAAAAAAACAAAAAAAAAGAAGAAAATGTCTCCCTCTAATGTCAATTTCAATGAAAGGATTCTTAAAGCAACCTGTTTTGGGCCCTAAGCATTTCAGGCCATAAGTGAAATCAGATGACCCCTACAGCTCTGCATGCAGAAACCTACTCTCTGACTTTGACTTGGCTTTGTTATCTGGCCAGTCTAATTTTTGTTGGCTCTTTCTCTCTTAAAATAAAATTTTAAGTTTTCTTTGAACACATTTTATTTTGCCTTTGTACATAGAAAGGAGTTCTAGCTCTTTTAAACTAATCACATAAAAGATAGGTAGGTAGGTAGATAGATAGACAAATATACAGTGTATTACCTGATAATTCCATAATTACTCCTGTGGAAATACACATCTTGTCCAGAATATACTATGCCTAAAAATATTGCCATGTCTTCTGCCACATTTTTTCTTTACCTCAAAGGGAAGGACTTTTTACACCAAAGGTAGTAATGGACAATTAATTCATAGACTGACTGTGATTTAGGACATTACAGGGAGTGGAAAGATGAAGAGATTAACTAAGGATTTTAAAGAATGAGTTAAAGCCGGGTGTGATGGTGCACACCTGTAATCCCAGTACTTGGGAAGCTGAGACAGGAGGATTTCAGGTTCGAGGCCAGCATCAGTAACTTAGTGAGATTGTTTCAAAATAAAATATAAAAAGGACTAGGAGTGTAAATAAGAGGTAGAATGTCCCTGGGTTCAATCCCCAGTACCACAAACAATCAATAAAAAAACACAAAGCAACAACAAAAAAGTTCAGCCTACTTACCAGTGAACTGATCTTTGCTTTCTCTTAGCATACAAGTGAGACGTGCATTTTCAAGGTAAACAAAAGATCCTGATCATAACTATTTGTAGAGAAAGATCACTTAAGTGACAGAACTAACAAATGCAATCCTAACCAATAATGTAAGTGGGTAAGGCAGTTAGAGTTTATAATTGTGTTAATATGTCTATTTATACCTTTTTTGTAAAGGCCAAAATATGTGTCTTTCACTCCAAATATAATTTGTACAGGTACACAGTTTGAAAAGGGTAACTTTAAATTCAGATATGAATTGGGTCAACAGCTCAACATATATTTAAATAAAAGATGGGGTTTCTTTTGTTTTTTGGTTGTTTTTTTTTTTTTTCTTGGCGGTACTGGGGATTGAACCCACGGGCGTTCTACCTCCGCGCTACACCCCCGGTCCTATTTTTTATACTTTATTTTGAAACCGGGTCCCACGAAGTTGCAGAGGGCCTCACTAGAGAGAGAGAGAGAGAGGGAGAGAGAGAGAGAGAGACAGGGAGGGAGGGAAGGAGAGAGAACGCTCGCGTGCGCGAGCTGAGGCTGGCCACGAACCCGGATCTTCCGGTCTCTGCCTCCCAAAGTACTGGGATTACAAGCGTGTGCCACCACGCCTGGCAAAAGATGTTTTTTTTAAACAAGTACACAAATAACCACAAAACTATTATTATTTTGGATGAACTATTTACTGCATGTAGATTTAGACTTCACCATTTCACTTGACTCATCAGATGTGGGAACATCTAAACCCTACTGATTGTACAAAAGGTATATCTATTCTGATTTGGATTTCAGATGTGCTACTTTTCTCTCTCCTTCAAAAGAAAACTCATTTCTTTTCATTACTCTTTATACATCAGGAGCCTTCATTTCAGCACAGTATGCAAGGAGCAGGTGGTATAAGGAGTACTTTGAATGTTAATTATTTTTTTCATTTATTTCACTGTGAGGATTTACCTTTCAATTTGCTTTTATAATCAAGGTGGAAACAATTAGGGAACTTGCTGCTTGCATGTGTTTCACTACATTTATTTTATGTCATTTGCTGCAATGATTTAAAAAAAGAAAAGGGAGGTGAGTATTTTAACAATAGCAAGGGGTTTGGGTTGATTGTATGTGATTGCTTTATTTCATTGTGAATCTTCAAAGGAAATGTTGAGATGAATCAGTCATGTTTCTAACCAATAAATATCTCATTGTTAGAATTTACATTTTTTTACATCAAAAGCACTTTAGTTCATTTTTCAGAGACATTGTCATAGTTTGCATTGGTTTTAATTTTTCTTTTCATTTCTTTTCCCTTTGGTACTGATGATTGAACCTAGGGGCATTCTACATCCAAGCTATACCCTCACCCTTTTTATTTTTTTATTTTGAAACAGTCTGGAACCTGTGATCTTCCTGTCTCAGCCTCTCAAGTATTGGGATTACAGGTGTGTGCCACCGTGCCAGGCTGTGTCAGTTTCCATTGAAACTAATTTAAAAAAAAAACACTGCCAATAAATAAGAAAGTGGAAAAGCCAGATGTTTCTCCCTCCTCCTCCTCCTTTTTTTTCCATTCCTGGAAGTGAACCGGGGGCCTCACCACTATTTCTTCTTAACAACATTTCAAAGCAGAATGTTTGTTTTGGTTTACCATATTGTTTGTTCCTTAAATATTAATCACTATTTGCTTTACCTGTACATGTTTCATATACTTATAAGCATAGTTTATAATGTAATAGTATTCAGGATTAAGAGGTACATGGTTCATAATATATTAAGATATGGATGAGTAATTTTAAGGTGAGGTTGTAGTTTCCAAAATGAACACAATCTATATTTTCCATTTTGTTACATTAATCTTGTTTTTATCATTAACAAAATATTATAGGAAGTCTTATGTAATCAGAAAATAAAACTTGTATAAAATCTAGAAATTAGGATAAATACTAGATGGTATAAATATATAACGTAAAGTTTGTGTCTATATTAGTATATGGACATATATATATATCCACATATATATGTATTTCATATTTCTGAGCTCTTACCTTCTCAAGAGATAATCAATAAGTAGAACTTAAAGTTACCTCTGACAACACAGCAAGTTTTTTTATCCAGAAGATAAAATGATAAGAAGTAAAAATTTCAGTCCAGTCATCAAATGTGGGGTTGGAAGGAATATGACCAGTTAGTGTTGTCTTTTAGGTACCTCAAGTAGACAGAATACTGGTCCTCCAAAGGCATTAACACCCTAATCCTGGGACCTGTGAATGTGTTAAGTGTTTGCAGATATGATTAAGTTAGGGCTCATGAGAAAGAGAGGATTCTGGAATGTACAGGTGGGCTCAGTGTAATCACACATATCAAAGGAAGAAGAAGCAGGAGAGTCAGACAAGGAAGGAGGTGTTTGGATGGGAGTTGTGAGAGAAGGAGAGGACAGAGGGGATGATGTTTAAGGATTCTACACTGCTGGCTTTGAAGATGAAGGTGGGGGCATGAGACAAGGAATACTGGTGGCTTCTAGGAACCAGAACTGATAAGGAGACAAATTCTTCCCTAGAGTCTCAGGACAAAAGGCAGCTTGACTGACACTTTGATTTTAGCCCCAAAAGACCCATTTCAGATTTCTGGCTTTCAAAACTGTAAGATAAATTTGTGTTATGTTAAGTCAGTAATTGTGCAGTATTTTACAGTAGCAAAATGTATCTCTCAACATTATCTCTCAACATGGTTTCTCCTGAATGAAAAATACAGGCTTGTCTTATTAGATTCTCGAGAGGGCGGGGGAAGCCCCTGATGTCTTTCCATGTTTTACTTGGGAATTACTCTAAAGTTAGCCATCCTATAATCTATGCTACATTATGACAATGTTTATTATTATTATTATTTTTGTTGTTGTTGTTATGTCTTATCCCTTTGTAATGTCAGTCTCTGTTGGTTTCACAATTGGAGTTTAGCTCAAGTCAATTTATTAACTGTGGTCACAATAAATGCCAGTAGGATATTTATTCATCTAGGAGATGGGAAAGAAAGAAGAAAGGCATTGGGGAAGGTAAACAAGGGAGGAGAAATGAAGAAATGAAAGGAAGAAAGGAAGGAGAGCAGAAGATAGATGAAAGGGAAAGAATTGGCTTTTATTTTCTGGTCTGGAACAAATAATAAAATATCAAATCAATACTTTTGGAAATGGAGAAGATATAAATTTCTACCTAGGAAGCTTTCCAATTTGGCTCTGCCACTGCCTGACTGTAATACCACAAAATGAGAGCAGGGAAGTTGATCCTAAGAGCATTCTAATAGTTTAAGGCTAAACTAACCACAAACATAGTACAGTGGCTCTCAAACATAGGTGTTCCTAAGAGAGCATTTGTTAAAATACAGACTCATAGATTCCACCCCCAGTGATTCTTTTTTTTTTTTTTTTTTTTGCAGAACTGGGGATTGAACCCAGGGGCATTCTACCTCCGAGCCACACCCCCAGCCCTATTTTTTATACTTTATTTTGAAACCGGGTCTCATGAAATTGTTGCGGAGGGCTTCACTAAGTAGCTGAGGCTGGCAGGGAACCTGGATCCTCCGGTCTCCGCCTCCCAAGTACTGGGATTACAAGCGTGCGCCACCATGCCCGGCCACCCCCAGTGATTCTGATGCAGTAGGTCTTGGTGGGCTTGGGGATCTAAGAAGCTCCAAGCTGATGGTGAAGCTGCTGGCCTTGTTGCTCACCTTAGGAAAGGCACTGCTACTCTAGTAATTGGAGTCCAAAATTCAGAGCACTTTTCTTAGACTTTTCTCACTACCTTATCTTATCTTGGTTTGTGGTGAGGCTTTTGAACAAAGCAAAGATGATTGACAAAGAGGGGTAGATGATATAGAGTAACCTCCTTCTCAATCACCTCAGTTGCACTTTCCACAAAGTTCTCTGTCTGCACACAGACCACACACACACTGGAGGACAAACAAAAGTAAAACAGAAAAAAAAAATGTACAAAGACAATCTATACCCTTAAGGAAGAACTAAGCATATACTAGTGGAAGCAGATTTGTCTAAATGGTAGTTTTTAAAATGTATACCATGGACCAGCAGTATCAGCATCTAGAAACTTGCTAGAAATGTAAATTCCTGAGCAAATAGATCCCTTATATAATAATTGCTATGGTTTGGTTTCTTAGACCATTAAGACTTCCTTAAATCTTGGACCAGGTATATGTATATACACATTTCTTGTGCTATACTCAAGAATATATATTCATATACTCTAGAGACAAGACAGTGAAAACAGAAAATGAGAAGGGCTGAGTTTGGAGAGTCATAGACCTTCCTGGAGATATGCTCCCTGCTACTTGCTTGTCTGCCAGTGGCCCTAGCTCCACCGGTGTATCTCCGCAGGAAGGAGCAGAGTTTTCCAGCTTGAGTGCTGATCCAAATTGCCCAAAGCCCTGTTTAAGCCTGGATTTCTGGGCCCTACACCTCAAGTTTTTGGTTCAGTAGGCCTGGAGGCAATGGGCAGTCAAGAGTTTTGCATCTTGAACAAAGTCCTAGGTGAGGCTGATGCTGCTGGTCCAAGGACCCCCTCCCCTACAGAAACACTGGCACAGCCCTTGTACTTCATCCAAACCAGCTAACTCGCATCAGGCGCTATGGAGGGAGATAACTCTGTTAGCATCTTTGTGAACTCCCAGGACCTGTAGGTAGTGCTCTGGGTACCTGTGGAAAGGATGGGGACCTGTTACCAACTTTAGCCCCCAGTATGCCTGTGATCAGTGGCTTACAACTCTCTCTCCCCATGTGCGCCCTGTTTGCAATCAAGGGCATATCACATCCCTCCTACAGTGGTGGGTGATGTAGAAGAGGAAATGCAGACTATAATGCATAGGTGCAGATGAAATAAGGGCTGTATTTATTCACAGCCCTGGGGTGTTCCAAGAGCATCCTGAATGTACATTTGAGTGCCGTATTAAAAAAAATATTTTTAAACATCACCAAAGTGTCATTCTTTCCTGATTTCTTTTTTTTTTTTTTTTTTGCGGTACCGGGGGTTGAACGCAGGGGCATTCTACCTCCGCGCTACTCCCCCAGCCCTATTTTTTTTTATACTTTATTTTGAAACCGGGTCTCATGAAGTTGCAGAGGGCCTCACTAAGTAGAGAGAGAGAGAGAGAGAGAGAGAGAGAGACATGGAGAGAGAGAGAGAGATAGAGAGAGAGAGAGAGCTGAGACTGGCCACGAACCCAGATCCTCCGGTCTCCGCCTCCCAAAGTACTGGGATTACAAGCGTGCACCACCACACCCGGCTTCCTTCCTGGTTTCAATGAACAGGAAATTAGAGGAGAGGGGAAATGAGAAAAAAAATCCCAATCTTTTTAGTACTCTAACTCAACTTCAGACAGGAGGAAAGAGGAATAATGAGAAAGAAAATGGCATTCTTTCTACAAAGGTTTAAAAAGTACAAAAATAGGGTTTGGGGCTTAAAACTCTTGTTTGACTTGCGGGAGTTGTTACCCTGTACAAAGTAAAAATAAAACTTTGATTTAAGCAATCCCCTCTCTGATTTAAATCGGTTTGTCTTCCAATACCTAACATTTTCTCAGCTGAATTTGAGGGGATTAGTTATTTTTAAAAAAGAAAAGAAAAATAGAAGCTGAACAGGGCTTTCAGAGCAGCACACATAAGCTGTTTGCCATATTGAATCAACACCTGGGGTATTGATTTGAAAGCTAAACGCAGGCTGTTCACCTGGATCGCCAAGTACAACAGAAGCAACTGTCTCACTGGCCTCAGAGGGAAGGCACACCAGGCCTCCATCTGCCACTGCCTTTGAGGACCAAGGTAACCAGGACAAGAAAAAAAAAAGCAAAAAAGCACAGAAGTTGTTCTGAAACATAATTCCAACTTAGGAGCATTCCCTTCTCTCTGACCATAAATTACCTGTGATTTCTCATTTAAAACGCCTTTCTCAACCAGGCCGACCTAATTCTCTTTTTCTCCCTCCAAATTTACTCTTTTTGGTGTCCATCTTTGGCCTTGCTTATTCACTGTAGCTGTTGCTTAGCCCTCTAAGCTTGTTTGACTGGGCCTTTCCGAACATTCCAAGCAGTAATGGTCTCATTGACCCAGTAATTAAAGAAATCCTGTACCTTTCCACTCTGGCTAGCAGCCCTCTCTCTTCTCCCCTATTGTTCTTTTAGTAATGCCACCAGCAGATGGTTAGAGATTTTTCACCCTTTCAAAAGCTTTATGTTTTTCCCATCTCATCAAGCATATCTCAGCCAACTGTAATTAGCTTAAGGCTTTTGAGTCCTCACGGGAGATCAGTTAAAGACCTGAGCAATTTCAATAAAGAGCTTGAAAAGCAAATCCTGGAAGGCCGTGCCTAGCCACAGGAGAGCCACTATTATTTAGAAGCAAAGATCTCTCTCCTCCTCTCCCTCCTTCTTTAGGCATTTTAAATTCACAGAATATTCATGAGGCCTCCTGGGCTCTGGGACTGTCTTTGGACCTTTATTGGGTGGGAAGGTGGGATATTTAAGCTCCCTCTCTTCAGCAGGCCAGCATTTGGTCTTTTTAATTGACTTCAATCAAAGGGCACTTTTCGGGTAGCCCTAAGTCACTCCAAATGGACAACAGTTTGTTTGCTAAATCTCTTAGCCTTTTCCATTGAGTTGTGTTTTTTTTTAATCCTTTGGTTGTTAGAAACTAGCTGGTCCGCTTTCTTTGTAGTTCAGAACAGTTGATGTGAGGGCTAAATGAATTAACTGCAACAGGGATTTGCGCTTTACATTCCAGTGCTGGGAAACTCCCTGGATTTCTGACTAGTCACATGTTTTGCAAGAGCTTATCTCATAGCCCAAGTCCTTCTCCTCCATATGTGGTAGAAAGAAAGTTTTTGAGACAAAATTAAACTCTATTTTCATTGAAGCAGAGTGGAGTAGTGCTTAAGTGCGTGAGGCACAGATTGTTACTGGCGTGAGATGGCATGTACCCATGTGTGCTTCCCTGTGCATTCCAGCGGAAGGCCCTGAGGCCCAGGTGTTGGGCAGGATCATTAAGTGTGTTCTCTGTCTCCTTTCTCTTACCAAGACTTGGGTAAATGGGGAATTATTCTTTGTAAATCCCCTGCCACCTTTTCCAGATAAGAGGAACTAATGCCAACATTTGATTAAAATCACTTTTATCTTTGTCTCAAGTGCTTTAATCAGTTTCTCTTTGAACAGTGATGTTTAGATATGGAGATGTGCCTATGTTGAAGATTACATATGTATATATTACTGCACCTTTAGAGGACTTTACAATTAAAACTTAGAGGAAAATTCCCTTTAAAACAGAAGCATATTTTCAGCAGTGGTATGATTTGGAGTTGGCTTGCTAGGCAGGCTCCAAACCCTTATGAATTAATTTATTGTTATCTTCAAGATATGACATAATGTTTGAAGCACAAATTGGCTTACAGAAAGATATAAACAGGGTGACTATTTTCTATAGGTATGAAAAATAAGACTTGGTCTTTTATAGCTGCTTTTCATAAATACTTGTCTTATATAGAAGAATGATAAATTATGTAGAAGAATGATAAAGTTGTACTGTCATTACTCTGAATACAGGAGGCTCAAGGAAATTAGACTGTCCCAGCCAGTTCTGAATCAAAGAAACTAGTTGTATTGGTACAGAATGAATAAGATAGAAAGAAGGACAAGAAATTGCTGATATGACCTTCACTTTATAACAATAGAAAGGCATGAGGACAATCAGTGAACTTGATACCACAGTGTCCAGAAAATGTGCCGAGGGGATCTTCTGTAGAACTTACATGAAAGTTCTGCCATTGCCATAGTCTGGTGGCAGGATACCTTTGGCTCATTCCACTTTCCAAATAACTGGTGCTTAATCAGAAAACCTTGGGAGCCAGTTATTAATATTTTCCAAAACGATATCTATTTTCCAAAATGATATCTACTTTTTTCCAGTTTGAAGTTCCAGAAATGAAGGGTATGTGGAATGAAATGCACCTGGTCAGGGTCATACATTTAGTTGTTGGAGCCAGAACCTGACATTTGTTGTCTAACTTTCATCATTCTTTCCATCTTAACCCAGCATTCGTTCATCTTTTCCCCTATAAGCTGCTTTAAGAGACTGTGCTTAATAGAGTATGATACTCCGGGAGATACACAATACAATTTAACTTAGCCTTAGCTTCTTTCTTTCTTTTCTTTTTCTTTTTTTTTTTTTTTTGTGGTACTGGGGATTGAACTCAGGGTTATTCTACCTCTGAACTACACTCCCAGCCCTTCTTATTTTTTTGTTTTGAAACAGGGTCTCATTAGGTTGCTGAGAGTCTTGCTAATTTCTGAGGCTAGTCTCAAACCTGCGATCCTCCTGTTTCAGCCTCCTAAGTACGGGGATTACAGGCATGCACCACCATGCCCGGCTAGCTCCTTTCTGAAAAGGCAAAATTACCCAACTATAAATCTTGGAGTTAGGACTGACCCTGGAAGATACCTAGCCCAACCTCCTCCTCTGATGCATGAAGCCCTCTGATTTCCTTCCCAGCTGATGGTGTAGCCTCTGCCAATGAATATCCGTAATAGGGAGCTCACTACCTTTCATAGCCATTCTTCCACCCTCAGATTGTTCTGTTTATAAGTGAACTTGATTTTCCTGAAACTTCTGCTGATTCATCCCAGCTCTGCCCTTCAGAGTGAACTGAAATGAACCTGCCCAGATGGCAAGAACCCCCTGAGTATTTTAAGGCAGTCTTCATAGCCACCGCCTGGTCATCTTCTGGTCATCTAATTCACTTTTACTTATTCCAAACATCTCTCATATTACATGGTCTTTAAACCTCTTATCATCTTGACTGTGTATTTCTAAGCAAGCCAGATTTGCCAACTTCTCTTTCAAAACATGAATATAGAACTGCACACAATGATCCAGACCTTCATTTATCTAGTCACAGAGTAGAGACTTATTTTTTAAAGAAATTACTCCAGCCTGGCAACACTGTGTATGAACTTCTCCCTGGGTTTAGTGAAGAAGTATCCTAAGAGTGAAGCTCAGAACCAGCCCAATGCTGAAGCCAGATTACCTGAGTTTACAGGCAGGTTCTTCTCTGCTGAGCCATGAAGTAGTTACTTAATTTGGTTTTCTCATCTGTAAGTAGAGATAATAATAGTATCTACCTGAGAAGGTTGTTTATAGGGGTTATATGTTTTAATGTGTGTAAAGTTCTATCAGTAGTGCCAGATAGTAAATGCACAGTAAATACTAATTATTGTGGCTTTCATTGTTCTGCATGGAAGCCATAATCAAACTACATTTTTGTAATGAAAAGTGAGAAACCTATGAACTACAATAATATTGGATCAAATGTTACCTTCTGCCCTATAATTTATCAGTTAATCTGTTTCTTTAGTTCCTACAGGCACAATGTGGTATCATGAGGGTTCCAGAAAGATGGCCAGGCTACTTTCATCATCTAAACATGCCCCACTAGTCTTCCTCTAGCTACCAATATCTTTGATAGCAAGAGACCTCATTGAAGGTGACTGAGAAAGAGTCCCTCGATCCCTTGACTTCTGGTGGATATACTGTGTCTTGGGAGTGTATGTGTCACAGCTGGCTCTGTCCCCATACAGAAGTCATAGATCCATGCAAGAAACTCCAAAATCTGACCCCCAAAAAACTGGGCCTGCTAACTTACAGAATAAAACATGATGTGATCATTGTGTTCACACTGCACTTATTCTTAGACTCCAAGTAGTAAATGCTGCAGCATGTATTGTGTGACTGTGATCATTATGGTTTGCATTTGTGTGGAAACTCAGCAAAACAGGGACACAAGAGCATGGAAACAACCTGTCAGCTTGAAGACTTAAAGTGTTAAGATTTAAGCTTCCCTCATTTGTATTCCTTATCACGTGGTTTTATATTTACTAGAACTTACTCCAAATGATGCTGTTGGAATCATGAGATATTAGGGAGCAGGAGACAGAAACAGCATTCTGAACTTGCTCACTCTCATTCCCTCACCACCCATCCTACACAGAAACTGATCATCCCCAAAGGAGCTACATTCTCAAAGGCACTGGATTGAGGACAAGCAGAAACTTAGATTCTGAGAAATCAGTACCTGGAAGAAATTGATGAGAGAGACCATGGGAACTCTCATCCTTCTAGATCATTTCTCATGGGCTCAATCTTAGATAATAATGGCAGATGTCCAGTTTTTCTCCTACTGCACTTGATTTTAAATGCCAGGATTAAGGGTCTTGATTTGTAATGTGCTTCATAATCATTGGAGTCCTTAGCATTATTAAGATTGTTAATTAGTATGAAAATCATACCTTAGAAAAAGATAAGAAAAAGGAGGAGGAGGTAGGGGAGAGAGTGGGGGCAGAGAGTGAGAGCCAGCTGGGCTTGTGATATAGGTCCTGGTATGTGTGGGTCATCCAGATAGCATCATACAGCTGAACTACAGAGAGTTGACCTTCAAAAGCCCTTGGGTGCAGGGCTCCCATAGGTCCAACATCTTATGACATTTTGAGCTGGGTCCATAGTCCTATAGACTCTCACCTCTTATCTCAGAGTATGCTAGAGATCACAGCCACAAAGACCCAAGGGAGTAGATAGGAAAGAATGGTACATTGCTATACCATTTTATCTTATTTTCCCTCTAGAATTTGTATTTTGTGTCAGCCATACTGTAACAATAAAGTCAGTTCTAGAGAATGGCAAAAATAGTACTATGATACTTCAACATTATTACCTCAAAGCGCATTGGACTTTACTCTTTAATGTGTATTTGTGCTCAGTTATGAGGAGGCATCTGAAAGTCTCCAGGAGCAGCTCATCCCTAGATTCCCTAGAGTGTGATTGCTGCTCCGGGGTTATAGTCCTTGGAGGCTTTAAGAGCTTAGGGTGTGAGAATCTTTTAGGGAGACAGCTTTATCTCCATCCCTCAAGGGGGATAGACTTAGATGCCCCTAGTTATCACTTTCCCCTAGTCGCCTTTTGGGCTCTGTGAATCTAGATTCCTCATTATTCAGATTCTACCAAGTCAGTAACTGGAATAAATGGAGCCCGAGGAGGGGGCATAGACTCAGGACTCCAGAGACAGGGGCTATACCCTCTCAACACACACACACACACACACACACACACAAAAAGACCTTTTTCCTGTCAGTGCTTCTTTCAAAACTGAGCCTGTGCTTTTCAAATGATGGGATTATACTTTGAAATTTGATGGTCTATGGAAAAAAGTTTTCCACAATAGACTAATCCTAGAAAGCATGGGACAGAATATCTTATCCCAGATGGGAAACAAGATGGTGTGGGTTGACTAGGGCTGGGACTGTGTTGATGGGGCAGAGACATCTGGTGTCCTTGGGTTGCTGTGAACTGGGAATCTGAAAAGGTGTGTCCTGATGCAGGTTTTGATAGCCCTCTCCCTGTTGATCCCAGCAAGTGCTGGGGGTTGCCACTGGTCACCAAAGGGATGGAACTGCACTAGCTGCACATGGTCAGAGTTTGTGAGGCCAAAACAATAGCCATTGTCCTAGGATGGGCCAGTTACCCAGATCCTCCTGGCTGACGCTGGCTTCTGCCTGGTGTCTCAAAGGTCAAGTCACCGATGTCCAGGGCTGAACCAGAGGCTGAAATACCGGCAGGTTCTAGTGGTTCTGAGTGGTGCAGTGTGTGCTGAGGTGCAGTGTTCATCTGGGTCCTACCAGGAGCAGATGCTAAAATGAGATTTACTAGGGGGATACAGGGCGTATATGAAGGGACAATGCCTATGTGAGAGAGAAAGAGAGGGAGCTGGAGGAGATAGGGGGAGCGATTAGCACACACTTCAACTCTCTAGTGAAGGAGGCAGGGAAGGAAGGGTGGGAGGTGTGCAGTATAAGAGTTTGGGCAAAGCACCCCAGATGCCCTTGAGGAAACTTCAGAACAGCCCTGAAGTATTATCCCTGCTGTGTGCAGCCATTAGCTGGGGCCAGCCTAAGTGAAGCATAGCCCTGGAGCACATGTCCTGGTGGAGTCCAGAGGGTGGTTCATCTTGGACTTTTCAGCTCCAGGATCAAGTCTCCACAGCTCCACAGCTCCCAGTTCCAGGGGCCGCAGTTTACATCCATGATGTCCCTTGTCCACATGCCAGGTGTGGCTGCACAGCTTCACATGGTGACCCTGTTCAGGGGTGTTTGCTCCCCACCTTGATTACTAGTCGGCATCGTCAGCTACATTCTGGGTCCCCATTCAGGTCAAGTGGGAACATTCTAATCACCAACATGATCAGATTCTGGGAAGCTAAGCCTCATTTTGGGGTGATAACAGTTTTTCCTGAGCTTAACAAGGGTGGGGGGGGGGGAATGACTCTCCTAAGACATATGTTCTAAATCCCAAATGAGAAGTAAGGGGAAAGCCTCTCCTCAGTTTCTGGCTTTCCTCCCAATCTATCTCCACACCTCCTTCGTGCAAGTCTTTGGCCTTCACCCCACATTTGGAAAGGCGGCTTAAGAAGCAGTTTTCTCTTCACTTCCCTTTCTCCCCAGTGCTTCCTCCTCATCGGTGGTTCTCAACTCCTACTGAAAATGAGAATGGCCTGCAGAGCTTTCAAAATTCCCAGCACACGGGCCATACTCCAGATGTCAGTGAAACCAGACACTCCTGGGGTGGGAAGCAGGTATCAGGATTTTAAAAATCTCCCTAGGTGTTTCTGATGTGGAACTAAGGCTGAGAAACTCTGCTGTACTTTCCCCCTCTCTGCAGGCTGATGATGGGCTTTGGCCTCCAACTGGCCAAAATGCTAATTTGCTGCTTAGGACATGTGATGTGTAGCATTGAGGAATAAAGCATAATTGGAATAATATTTTTATGCTTGATTATAGTCTTTATCAAACAAATACTATTTCTTAATGTTTGGATAAATTATTTGGGTTTATTATGGTTACAAAGCAAAATATGAAATTAATACTCTTTTTTTATTAACACATACACATTAATATAATTTAATATATTTGCATACATGCAGGTAGCGTGCATTGATCATATAGAATCACCCTTTTTCACACTCACTTCCCAATTCCCCAACACCCTTCCCAGTCCCTAGTAATCACTATTATACTCTCAAGTTAATTTTGTTGCTTTTGTTTAGTTTCCACATATGAAAACTTGTCTTTTCCAAAACTTGTCTTTCTATGTCTGGCTTATTTAACTTAATATGATATCCTCTAGTTCCATCTAAGCTGCAAATGGCAGAATTTCATTTGGTTGAATTGTGTACACATTATTATATTTTCTTTACCCACTTATCTGTTGATGGGCACCAAGGCTGATTGCCCATCTTAGCTATAATGAATAGTGCTATAATAAAAATGGTATGCAGATATCTCTTTAGTATGCCGATTTCATTTCCCTGGGATATGTATCAAGGAATGGGATAGTTGGATCATATAGTAGTTCTACTTTTAGTTTTTTGAGAAAACTCCATACTGTTCTTCATAGTAGTTTCACTAATTTGCATTCCCACCAACAGTGTAGAAGAGTTCATTTTTCTCCACAATCTCCACCAGCATTTTTTGTTTTAGGGTCTTTTTTATAATAGGCATTCTAACTGGGGCAACATGGTATCTCACTGTACTTTTGATTTGCATTTCCCTAATGGTTAGTAATATTGATCATTTTTCATATATGTATTGGCCATTCATTTTGAGAAATTTTAGAGCATTTGCCCATTTTTTTTTTTTTTGGCGGTACTGGGGATTGAACCCAGAGGCATTCTACCTCTGAGTTACACCCCAGCTCTATTTTTTATTCTTTATTCTGAAACATGGTCTCACTAAGTTGCAGAGGGCCTCACTAAGTAGCTGAGGCTGGCCGCGAACCCTGATCCTCCAGTCTCAGCCTCCCAAGTACTGGGATTACAAGCGTGCGCCACCACGCCTGGTTCATTTGCCCACTTTTAAACTGGATTATTTCCTTTTAATTAAGTATCTTAAGTTTTTCACATATTGTGGATATTAATGTTCTGTCAGATGAATGGCAGGCAAATATTTTTTTTTCCTTTTTTTTTGTCTGTTTACTCCATTGGATTTTGGTTTGATGTCATCCATTTTCAAGTTTTGTTGTTGCTTTTGGGGTTTTATACAGAAAATCATTGCCTGTACCAATATCCTAGTGTTTCTCTTATGTTTTCTTCTAGTAGTTTCAGAGTTTCCGGTGTTACATTTAGTTCTTTGATCCATTTTGAGTTGATTTTTGTACAGGTTGAGAGATATAGGTCAAGTTTCAATCTTCTGCATGTGGTTATCCAGTTTTCCTAGTACCATTTTCTAAAAAGGTTGTCCCTTCTCCAATGTATGTTTTTGGCAACTTTTTCAGGAATCAGGTAGTTGTAGATGTGTGAGGTTATTTCTGGGATATCTGTTCTGTTTCATTGCACATAGCATGCAGAGCACATTTCCCTTTAGATCCCACTCCCCTTTCTTCCCTTTCTCATTCATAGTATTGAAATTGGAAAAGCTAATAATTTTTGTAAGTTAATTTAGTATCCAGCTACTTTGTGAATTTATAAGCTCTAGAACTCTTCCAGTTGAGTTTGTTTGATCTAAGTATAGGATCATGTCATCTGCAAACAGATAATTTCAGTTCTTTTCCTTTTTATATTTCTTTAATTCCCTTCTGTTGCCTTATTACTCTGGCTAGAGTTTCAAGTACTATATTGAAAGGGAGGGTTGATAGTGGGAACCCTTGTCTTGTTCCTGATTTTAAAAGGAATCCTTGTAGTTTTCTTCATTCAGTATGTTGTTGGCTTTGGGTTTAATATCTATTGCTTTTACGATGTTGAGATAATTTCTTTCTATCCCTAATTTCTTCATTGTTTTTAATATTAATGGCTGTTGGATTTTATGAAATGGTTTCTCTGCATATATTGAGATAATCATATGATTTTTGTGCTTAGTTCTATTAATGTGGTAAATTACATTTATTGTTTTGTATTGTATTGTTTTGAACCAGCCTTGCATCCCTGGAATGAAACCAACTTTGTCATGGTGTACAATTTTCTTGATATAGTTTTGGATATGAATCACTAGTATTTTATTAAGAATTTTTTCATCTATGTTCGTCAAGGATGTCGGTCTGTAATTTTCTTTTTTCTAGGTGTCTTTATTCAGTTTAGATATTGAGGTGATATTAGCTTTGTAGATTAAGTTTGGATGTATTCCATCTCTTTCTATTTCATGGATTAATTTGAGAAGCATTGGGCTTAGTTCTTCTATAAATGTCTTGTAGAATTAATCTTGTAATCTGTTTGGACCTAGACTTTTCTTTGATATAAGACTCTTTATTGCTATTTCAATCTCTTTTTTCTTTCTATTGGTCTGTTTAGTTTTTCATATCATCTTGGTTCAACTTAGGTTGTAGACTTCTAGAAATTTGTCAAATTTTTCCAGATCTTCTAGTTTATTGGAGTATAATTTTCAAAACATTTTCTGATGATCCTCTGGATTTCCATGCTGTCTGTGGTGATATATCCTTTTTTTCATTTCTTATAATAATTTGGTTCCTTTGAGTTAGGTTGATGAAGGGTTTATCTTTTCAAAAAATGGCTTTTAGTTTCATTGGTCCTTTGTATTGTCTTTTTATTCTCTATTTGATTGATTTCTGCTCTGATTTCAATTATTCCCTGCCTTCTGCTGGCTTTGGGGTTAATTTATTCCTATTTTTTGAAGGGCCTTGAGATGTATCATTAGGTTGTTTTTTGGAGTCTTTCTGTTTGTCTTTTGTGGACATTTTCCACTAAACATTTTCCTCTTAAAACAACCTTCAAAGCATCCCAGAGATTTTGGTAAGTTGTATCTCTATTATTTTATGATTCTTGGAATTGTTTAATTGCTCCCCTTATTTCTTCTATGATTCAGTACTCACTCAAAAGTGTATCATTCAGTCTCCATGTATTTATGTAATTCTTCTGGATCATCTGTTTTTATGTTAATACCATGTTGTTTTGGTTACTATGGCTCTGTAGTGTGTCTTGAAATGAGGTATAGCTTTGGGTATTTGGAGTCTTTTGTGCTTCCAATTAATTTTAGGATTATTTGTTTTGGTTCTGTAAAAAAAAAGTCATTGGTATTTTGGTGGGATTATACTACGTTGGGTAATATGTACTTTTTTTTGGCTGGTACTGGGGATTGAAACCAGGGGCATTCTACCTCTGAATACCCACACCTATTATATCCTATTTTATTTTTTATTTTGAAACAGAGTCTCACACACTGGTTATTGCATATTGGCCTTGAACCTGCAATCCTCTTATCTCAGCCTCCCAAAGACTAGGATTATAGGTATGTGCCACTGCACCTGGCTGGACATTTTAACAGTATTAATTTTTTAAAACCATGAACATCGACATTCTTTCCATTTTTTTGTGTCTTCTTCAATTTCTTTACCAGTACTTTATAATATTCATTGTATAGGTGTTTCGCTTCTGAGGTTACATTTCTTCCTAGGTATTTTATTGTTTTTTTTGTTTTGTTTGTCTATTTTTGTTTTAGGGCGTGGTAGGTTGTAGCTATTTTAAATGGGGTTGTTCTCATAATTTCTTCAGCAAATTTGTTATTGGTGTATAAAAAAGCCACTGATTTTCATATGTTGATTTTATATCTGGCTACTTTACTGAACTCATTCATTGGTTCTAATAGTCTTTGACTGGGTTCTAGTCTTTTCTATGTATGGGATCACATCATCTGCAATCAGGGATAACTTGACTTTCTCCTTCCCTATTTACCTTTTATTTCTTCTCTTGCCTAATTGCTATACAACTTGCCTAATAGTTACCTACTACTACAAGTAGTATACTAAATAAAGTCAGAGGCATTGGGCACTCGTCTTTTTCCTGATCTTAAAGGAAATCCTTTCAACACTTCCTCATTTGGTATGACATTGGTTATGGATTTATAATATATAGCCTTTACTACATTGAGGTATGAACCTTCTACAACTAATTTGTTGAGAGCTTTTATCATGAAGGGATTTTGAATTTTATCAAATGCTTTTACAGTATCTATTGAAATGATTCTGTGGTCTGTATCTTTCATTCTATCAAAGTGTATATTACATTAATTGATTTACATGTGTTGAAACATCCTTGCATCTCTGGAATAAAACTAACTTGATCATGAAGCATCTTTTTGGTGTGCTGTTGAATTTGATTTGCTAGTATTTTGTTGAGGATTTTTTAATCTATATTCATCAGGGCTAGTATTCTAGGCTTTCTTTTGGGGGCGGAGCATGGTCCTTCTCAAGTTTTAGTAATAGGGTAATGCTGGCTTCATAGAGTGAGTTTGAAAGGGTTCTTTCCATTTTAATTCTATTTAATAGTTTGGGAAGCCTTTGTGTTATTCTTTTTTAAGAGTTTGGTAAAATTTATCAGTGAAGCCATCCAGTCCTAGGCTTTTCTTTGTTGGAAGATTTTGTACTAATAATTCAGTCTCATTACTTGTTACCAGACTATTCAGGTTTTTTATGTCCTTGTGGCTCAATTTTGGTAGATTATATATGTCCAGAAATTTTTCCATTTTCTCTAGGCTTTCTAAATTGTTAGCATATAGCTTTTCAAAATATTCCCTCATGATACTTTTAATTTCTGTGGTATCATTTTAAACTTTCAAGTTTACTTATTTAGGTCTTTTCTCTTTTTATTGTGGTTAGTTTAGTTGAGGTATTGTCAATTTTATTTATTTTTCAAAGAATCAACTTTGTTTTATTCATCTTTTATAATTTTTTAGCATCTACTTCATTTAATTTTACTCTGATATTTCTTTCCTTTTCATAATTTGAGGGTTTTTTTTTTGTTCTTGCTTTTCTAAGTCCTTGAGATGCATCATTAGGTTGTTTATTTTAAATCTTTTTTCTTTATTGATGTAGATACTCATTGCTATGAGCTTCTATCTTAGTACTGTTTTTGTCACATTCCATAGGTTTGGTATACATTGTGTCACCCTTTTATTTCTTCCAAGAAAATTTTAAATTTTCCTTCTGACTTCCTCATGACTATATAGTTTGAAACAGTGCTGTTCAGTCTCCATGTATTTGTATAATTTCTAAAGTCTCCTCCTTGTTGATATCTAGTTTTGTTCCATTGTGAGGTACAGGATATGATTTCAGTTTTTTAATTTTTTTTTTTTTTTTTTTTTGCGGTACCGGGGATTGAACGCAGGGGCGTTCTACCTCCGTGCTACGCCCCCGGCCCTATTTTTTATACTTTATTTTGAAACCGGGTCTCACGAAGTTGCAGAGGGCCTCACTAAGTAGAGAGAGAGAGAGAGACAGGGAGGGAGAGAGAGAGAGAGAGAACGCTTGCGCGCGCATGCGCAAGCTGAGGCTGGCTGCGAACCCGGATCCTCCGGTCTCCGCCTCCCAAAGTACTGGGATTACAAGCGTGCGCCACCACGCCCGGCTGATTTCAGTTTTTTAAAATGTAAGCTTGTTTTGTGGCCTAATATATGGTCTATTCTAAAGAAAGTCTGTATACTGATAAAAGACTGTATATTCTGATGCTCTTAGGTAGAATGTACTATAAATACCTAAGTCCATGTGATCTGTACTATAGTTGAACTCTGATGTTCATTTGTTGATTTCTCTCTCTCTCTCTCTCTCTCTCTCTCTCTGTGTGTGTGTGTGTGTGTGTGTGTGTGTGTGTGTTGATCTGTCGTGATGCCAGTATGGTGTTGAAATTCTCTACTACTAGTATACTGGGGCCTGTCTTTCCCTTTAGATGTAATAGTGTTTGTTTTATAAAATTTGATACACCAACATTAGATGTGTATATATTTACCATCATTCTATCTCCTTGATAAATTGATCTGTTGATCCTTATACAGTGACCTTCATTGTCTCTTCTAACAGTTTTTATCTTAAAGTTTATTTTGTCAGTTTTAAATATATATAGCTACTCCTGCTTGCTTTAGTATTCCATTTGCTTGGAATATCATTTTCCCTTCTTTCACTTTTAGTTTGTGTGTGTCTATACTGGTAAAGTGAGTTTCTTGTAGGCAGAATATAGTTAAGTCTTGTTCTTTTTAATTCATCTAGCCAGTGTGTATGGTTTTTGTTTTGTTTTGATTGGTTGGTTTGTTTTTGTTGTTGTTATTGTTTGGTACTGGGGATTGAACTCAGGGGCATTCTTCCTCTGAGCTAAAACCCCTAGCACTTTTTATTTTTAATTTTGAAACGGGTCTCGCTAAGATTCAGATGGTCTAAGTTTCTAAGGCTGGCCTCAAAACTGTGATTTTCCTGTCTCAGCCTTCAAAGTAATGGGATTTCAGGTATGCACCACCATTCCCAGCTTGTCAGTATGTATCTTTTATTCTTTTATTGGTGCATTGTAATCATACATCTTGATGGGTTTCAGGGTGGTAGAAGTATACATGCACACATCGGTCAATTAGCCCTCCCCCAATTCCCACCCCCAATCCCTCCGCCTTCTCTCCTTCTCATGTTCAGCCTATAGTAGTTGACTTTGATAAGTTTTTGTATGTACATCCTGTGCATTAGGGTGTTTACCTCTTCCCCTCTCCCATCTCCCTCAGTTAGGTCACCTTCTTTACTCATCTAGGGTTTTCTCCATCTTTGTCTGGACTCCTTCCTATGTCTTATTCTCCCTAGCTTCCACATATTAGGGAGAGCATCCGACTTTTCACTTTTTGTGACTGACTAATCTCACTACACATATTGTTCTCTAATTCCATCCATTTCCCTGCAAATGACATGATTTTTTCTTCCTTATGCCTGTGTAAAATTCCATTGTGTACATATCCCATAGTTGTGTGATCCATTCATCTGTTGATGGACATCTTGACTGATTCCATAGTTTGGCAATTGTGAATTGTGCAGTTATAAACATTGATACACATGCATTAGTCTGATAGTTTGGTTTCCATTCTTTTGGGTAGATACCTAGAAGTGGTATTCCTGTTCCATATGGTAGGTTTATTCTCAGTCCTCTAAGGATCCTCCACACTGTTTTCCAAAGTGGTTGCACTAATTTGCAATCCTACCAACAGTATATTAGAGTTCCTACTTCTCCACATCCTTGACAGAATTTGTTATTGTCTTTTTAATGATTGCCATTCTAATTGGGGTTAGGTGAAATCTTAGGGTAGTTTTGATTTGCATCTCTCTGATTACTAATGATGTTGAACATTTTTTCATACATTTATTGGCCATTTGTATTTCTTCTTCTGTGAAGTGTCTATTTAGTTCACTTGCCCATTTTTTGATTGGGTTATTTGTTTTTTAGCATGAGTTTCTTGAGTTCTCTGTATATTCTAGATATTAGTCCTCTATCAGAGGAGTAGCTGGCAAATATCTTCTCCCATTCTGTCAGCTGTCTGTTGGCATTCTTGATAGTTTACTCTGCTACACAGAAGCTCTTCAGTTTAATGCAATCCCAGGTATTGATCCTTTTTTTAAAGTCTTATGCCTTTAGAGTCTTGTTGAGGAAGTTTTGGCCTGTGCCTATGTGTTGAAGAGTTGGACCTATGCCCTCTTCAAGTAGCTGCAAGGTCTCTGGTCTAATTTCCAGGTCTTTGATCCATCTTGAATTGACTTTTATGCAGGGTGAGAAAGTGGGGTTTATTTCCATTCTTGTGCATGTGGTTAACCAGTTTTACCAACACCATTTGTAGAAGAGGCTATGTTTTTTTCCAGTGAGTGTTGGCTCATTTGTCAAAAATCAATTAGCTGTAAGTGTGTGGATTTGTTTCTGAGCCTTCTATTCTGCTCCATTGGTCTATGTGTCTGCTTTTGTGCCAATACCATGCTTTTTTTATTACTATGGCTCTGTAGTATAGTTTGAAGTCAGGTATTGTGATGCCTACTTCATGGTTCTTGTTGCTGAGAACTACTTTGGGTAGTCTGGGTTTTCTTTTGTTCCAAATGATTTTAAGGACTGGTTTTTCTATGTCTGTGAAGAATGACCTTGGTAATTTAATGGGTATTGCATGGAATCTGTAGATCACTTTTGGAAGAATGGCCATTTTTTTTTTTTTTGCAGTACCGGAGATTGAACGCAGGGGCGTTCTACCTCCGCGCTACGCCCCCGGCCCTATTTTTTATACTTTATTTTGAAACCGGGTCTCACGAAGTTGCAGAGGGCCTCACTAAGTGGAGAGAGAGAGAGAGAGACAGGGAGAGAGAGAGAGAGCGTGCGCATGCGCATGTGCGAGCTGAGGCTGGCCGCGAACCCGGATCCTCCGGTCTCCACCTCCGAAAGTACTGGGATTACAAGCGTGCGCCACCATGCCCGGCTCAAGAATGGCCATTTTGATGATATTTATTCTGCTTATCCAAGAGTATAGGAGGTCTTTCCATCTTCTAAGATCTTCTTCAATTTCTTTTTTCAATGTTTTATAATTTTCCTTGTAGAGGTCTTTTACTACCTTGGTTAGGTTAATTCCTAAGTATTTTATTGTTTTGGGGGATATCGTGAGTGGAAATGTCTTCTGGATTTCTTTTTCAGTGGATTTATGGTTGGCATATAGAAAAACTTCTGATTTTTAAGATTGATTTTATATCCAGACACTTTGCTGAATTTGTAGATCAGTTCTATAAGCCTTTTGGTTGAGTTTGTTGGGTCTTCCAAGTATAATATCATGTCATCTACAAATAGAGATAGTTTCAGTTCTTCTTTTCCTATTTGCACTTCTTTGATTTCCTTCTCTTGCCTTATTGCTCTGGCTAGAGTCTCAAGTACTATATTGAAAAGGAGTGGCAATAGTAGACACCCTTGTCTTGTTCCTGATTTTAAGGGGAACTCTTGTAGTTTTCTCCCATTCAATATGATGTTGACTGTGGGCCTATTGTTTATTGCCTTTATGATGTTGAGGTATGTTCCTTCTATTCTGATTCTCTGCAGTGTTTTTTATCATGAATGGGTGTTGGGTTTTGTCAAATTCTGTTTCAGCATCTATTGAAATGATCATGTGATTTTTGTCTTTAGTTCTGTTTATGTGGTGGATTACATGGATTGTTTTTCCTATTTTGAACCAGCCTTGCATCCCTGGGGTGAACCTGACTTGGTAATGGTATATGCTTTTCTTGATGTGGTTTTGAATGCACGTTGCTAGTATTTTGTTTAGAAGTTTTGTGTCTAAGTTCATCAACAATATAGGCCTGTAGTTTTCTTTACTTGAGCTGTCTTTATTTGGTTTTGGTATTAGTATGATTTTAGCTTGATAGAATGTATTTGGAAGAGTCCCATTTCTTTCTATTTCATGGAATAGATTGAGGAGAATTGGGATTAGTTCTCCTATAAAGGTTTTATAAAATTCACCTTGGAAACCATCTGGACCTGGTCTTTTCTTTGATGGTAGGCTCTTTATTGCTGTTTCAATCTCTTTGATTGCTATTGGTTGGTTTAAATTTTCTATATCTTCTTGATTCAACTTAGGAAGTGTGTACGTGTCTAGAAATTTGTTCATTTCTTCTAGGTTTTCCATTTTGTTGGAGTATAGTTATTCAAAGTAGTTTCTGATAATCCTCTGGATTTCTGCACTGTTGGTGGTAATATCAGCTTTTTCTTCTCTTATTTTAGTAATTTGGGTTGATTCTCTTTCTTTTGGTTAGGTTGGCTAGTGGTTTATCTATCTTGTTTATTTTTTCAAGGAACCAGCTTTGGTTTTGTTGATTTTTTTATATTTTTTTATTCTCTTCTTCATTGATTTCTGATCTGATTTTAATAATTTCCTGTCTTCTACTGGCTTTGGGGTTAGACTCTTCCTGTTTTTCAAGGACTTTGAGATGTGTCATTAGGTTATTTATTTGGTGATTTTTTTCTTCTTCGTATGTGAGCACTCAGTGCTGTAGATTTTCCTCTTAATACTTCCTTCAGAATGCCCCAGAGATTTTGATATGTTATGTCTTTGTTTTTGTTTGTTCCTAGGAATTTCTTAATTTCTCCCCTTATTTGTTCTGTGACCCATTTCTTATTCAGCGGTGTGGTGTTCAGTCTCCACGTGTTTATGAGGTTTCTCTGGGTCTTCTTAGAGTTGATTTTTAGTTTCATTCCATTATGGTCTGAAACGACGCAGGGGATTATATCACATTTTTTGAACTTGCTAGTACTCACTTTGTGGTCTCAGATATGTTCTATTTTAGAGAAGGTTCCATGAGAAGCTGAAAAAAATGTGAATTCAGCTGTAGTTGTGTGGAATATTCTATATGTGTCTAGTAGGTCCATTTGGTTTATGGTGGTCCTTAGGTCTGAGGCATCTTTACTGACCTTTTGTCTTGAAGATCTATCTAGTGGTGTGAGAGGGGTGTTGAAGTCTCCCAATATTATTGTATTGGGATCTATGTGAGACTTAATGTCATGAAGAGTTTCTTTTATGAAAGTGGTTTCACCTGTATTTGGGGCATAAATGTTGACTATTGTTATATCCTCTTGCTGGATTGTTCCTTTTACCAGTAAGAAATCACCTGCTTTGTCTCTTCTGATAAATTTGGGTTTGAAGTCTAATTTGTCTGATATCATAGTTGCTACTTCTGCTTGTTTTCAAGTTCCATTAGTGTAGATTACCTTGCTCCATCCCTTCACCTTTAGTTTGTGAGTATCTTTACTTGTAAGGTGTGTTTCTTGCAGGTAGCATATAGATAGATTATGATTTTTAATTCATTTTGCCACCTTATGTCTTTCAATTGGGGAGCTGAGGCCGTTTATATTCAGCATGATTATTGAGAAATGATTTTTAATTCCTAACACTTTGAGTTTTAATTTCTGTTTGAGGTGTTGCTTGTTTTTCTTTGCTTAGTTGTTCATTTGATGGAAATCATTGTTTCTCTGGTTCTGGTATTTCTTTATTATTTCTTCTTTGTAATTAATTTCTTTGATTATTTTCTCTAGCACTGGCTTGGAAGACATGAAGTCTTTTAGCTTCTGTTTGTCATGGAAGGTTTTTATTTCCCTGTCATATTTGAAAGATATCTTTGCTGGATAGATAAATCTTGGCTGGAAGTTGTTTTCTTTCAGAGTTTGGAATATGTTACTTCAGGCCCTCCTGGCTTTCGTGACTTGGTTTAGGAGTGATTCTTATTGGCTTAACTCTAGAGTTTATCCATTTACATGCAAGGGCATTATTAATAGGTACAGAAGTATGCCTATCATTTCTACTATTTATTTTGTATTTTTTCTTCCTCTCTTACTCATCTTTGTGTTTTGGTGTCCTGTTTAATTCTTTTTTATTCTTTTTTGTGTATCTACTTGTCTAAAGGAATTTATATATCCATATATTTTTATAATGTTATCTTTCTATTATTTCTGTGTATAGTACTCCATTTAGCATTTTTTCTAAGACTGGTCTGGCTATCATGAATGCCTTAGTTTTTGCTTGGCTTTATTTATTTATTTATTTATTTGTTTATTATCTATTTATAGAGAATTATGACCTTTGGAGATGTCATATTGCCTTGTTTTATCATATTTCTTGTGTTCCTACATTAAATTTCACTAATCTGGAAGATCTGATGTTATTTATGGGGTGATCTTACTAACTGGCTCTCTCTCGAAGACATGTCTTGGGGCATCAGTTTGTTACATGATGTTGGCTTTATTTCCACCTGGACACCGTAATGTAGTCTCCTTGTAGCTTCTTTGGCTGTGAGTAGTGAATTTGGTCACCATGCACACTCTTGGAATTAGAGAGACCTGCTGCCTCTGAGGGTTATACAAGAGTGGGGACACTCTAGTAGTTCTGGCAAGTATCGGGTGCACACTGCAGGGCCACTCCTTGGCTTTATTTATTTACTTATTTATTTATTTATTTATTTGAAGGTCTTTATTTCTCCTTCATTTCTGAAGAATAGTCTTGCTGGGTATAGTAATCTTGGTTGGCAGTTATTCTCTTTCTGTACTTGAAATTCATAATTCCTTTCCACTTGGCCTGTAGGGTTTCTTCTGAGAAATATGCTGTTGGTGTAATGGACTTGCCCTTAAATATGACTTGGTGCAACACTGAGGGTGGGGGGGCATAAACTGCATGGGGTCTGCTTCTGTCCAGGCACCAGGGTAAATCTTCATATGACTGGTCACACCCACTGTCTAACAGGACAAGCTCCCTATCTACTGGTTCTGGAGGGCCCTGCCCTCTGTTCCCATCCAGGTTGCAATACCCACCCTCTGTAGTGCAAGGCACACAATGAGTGTGAGCCAAAGTCCCTCTGCTGTGCTTAGTTTGGTTCACAAGGCAGCTCCCCACACCTACTGAGCCAGCACGGTGGATTGTCTGTGTGTTCTGAGAGATAGGAATATGCAGGGACTCTGACCCCTAGAGCAGTCCAAATTCAGATAATAGCTCCCTTCTCATGGTGGCTCCTGGCTACAAAACCCCTGAGGTTCACTGGGAGACGATATGAGATCCTTTTCCAAAGCAAGGGTACTATGAAGATTTCAGATTATTTATCTAAGTAGGCTGCAAGCCAGCAAGGATTAGGAAACTTTCCAATAGCTGAATTGTCAGCATCTGTGCTGATAAAGTTTTCTGGAGCTTTCTCTTTCACCCTAACCCCTACAGAGGGAAGACTCCTCCCCTGGCTGTGGATCCGAGGTGGCAGGTGCTGGGATATTGCTATGCTGAAGCTATAAGTTTCCATTTTCTCTCTTGCTGATTTCCAGTGTTCCCCTATAGTTGCTCACCTTAAAATGCAGCCACACACCTGCTGCTGTGGTTATTCTTTGTGAAGGAGCAGGTGAGTGCTGGGTGCTGCTATTCAGCATCTTGAAATCCTCTAAAGTGAACATTCTTGATCATGCAAGAGTAAATTGTGACTGAGGCAGGCAGTATAATGGAAGAAGGAAAGTTAGAGAATGTGTACCCTTTAGGTACATTCATTAGATTTAAAGGTAACCAATAGAAAAGCTACAAATTTAAGTTAGCTATCAAAATCTAAGAAGAGAAGTGGTGGCATAAGAGATTTATATCATCATTGGTCATTGCAAAAGTTGGACCTCTCACCTACAGCACATGAGTAAGGTAGAAGCACAGTCTATGTGTTTTAAATGTAAGTAGATGAGCCCCGCATGGTGGTGCATGCTTGTAATCCCAGTACTTGGGAGGCTGAGACAGGAGGATCTGAGTTCGCGGCCAGCCTCAGCTACTTTGTGAGGCCCTCCACAACTTAGTGAGACCCTGTTTCAAAATAAAGAACAAAAATAGGGCTGGGGGTATAGCTCAGAGGTAAAATGCCCCTGGGTTCAATCCCCAGTACCACAAAATAAATAAATAAATAAATAAATAAATGTAAGTAGATGCCTAACGGAGAAACTAAAAAAACTGTAAAAACTATCTCTTATGGGTGGGTCTAGAAGAATGAATAGTTTCATGCCTCTGAAGTTTTCCCTTATACATGTATCTAGTAAAAATTACAGATTAAAAATACAAGTGGAATTCCAAACTGTGGTTCATGGTGAGGAAAGGTTTAAGAGAACATCTCTATTCAAGGCCATTTTGTTGATAGTCAGTGAGGCATATGGGGATGCTGTAGCCTGAATTCTTGCTTGCAGCAGTGTCAGATGACTCAGTGAAATCCTCTGATTCTCCATGGCCATGCTCTTCTATTTTAATAATAAATGCCCCATGATAGTATTGCCATATTTATAGACTTTTCAGTTTTGTATTCACCTTTAACTGTGTCACTTACTTTCTGTAGGATCCGCACAGTGAGGGAGGGGATACATTGACTCAAATTCCATCCAGCCTTAACACATTACACATCAAGAGTTCCTTTTAACATAAAAAGTATAAATGTTTCTAGGATTTCCTAAAATTTTCCTACTACCTCTACTCAGTTTTTAAATATAACTCTGCTTGTAATGTAGGTAAGCTTTATTTCTATATGAGGATTTGATATATATACCCTCTAATCCCAAAAGATTCTGAATACATGGCAACTTTTTTTACACCAAGGAGGAAGTTAGCATTAATGGCCTAATACCATGCTCCCAACACTGGAAGACATGTTGTCATAGACAACACATGTGCAATACATGATTGTTGAATGAATGGACCACACTCAACATCAATTAATTTTTAGTTGAGTTGCAGAGGATATTTTGTGGTATCATGTTATTTGCAGAACTTGTTGAACTCTAGATATTAAGAAGATACTGTATAGTATTGGGTCATAGTATTAGAATAAAATTCAAATTCTTGGCCTCTCAGTTTTTTCTCAGACTCCTTCACTACTGCAGTCATCATGGCCTCTTTTCCCTCCTTGAGCAGGCCCAGGGAGAATCTTGGCCTTTGAGCCATTTTACTGGAGCTGCCCCCTGCAGGGAAACATCTGTTCCTAGCTCTTTGCATAGCTGACTCTCACTCTAGTCTCAGATTGAAGCTCCCCTCCTCGGGGGAACCCTTCTTCAGTCATTCAAGCTAAACAACACCCCTTTCCTGTCTCCATATCACACAGCACCGTTTTATTAAGAACCTACAAAGGTTTACATTACATGATACATAGTGGGTACTTGCAGGATATTTGGAGGAAGAATGAATGTCATTAGCCTGGCCACCAAAGATCGTAAGACTTCTGCCTCCATGACAGCATCAGCCACATGGTGCTGAAATGATGTATTGATGAGTCTGCCTCCTGCCCCTGTGAGAGCCTCTAGGACAGGAATAACATTTAATTCATAGTCACTCCCTCCCCCACCTGCAGCACCTAGTGGTATTCCATAGATGTTTGCTAAACTAACATGAAATTACAGAAAGTCTTCTTCACCAGCTACATTTAACTTGAGAGTTAGGGAATATGAATCATAGAAAATGAAATGTTAAAAAATAAATATTAGGAAACGACCAGGGGAGGCCCTACAAAGAAGAGTGCAAAGTAGAATTAAGATGTGGAGAAATTAAGTGCTTAGAATTAGTTCTTATAGAGAAGAAATACAGCAGTGCAACCATCTGTTAATGTCCTCATTTCAGAGAAATGCCAAGCTTCTGATGCTGGAAATTTATATGGTACTTTTTTCCTAGGCTGAAAAAAATAATGTTAGTGTTGTGCTATGTTAATAAGTCATCCTTTTGATTACCCAAGTACCTTATAGTAGCTATTCCAAACTTTCACCATTTTGTTGTTGTTGTTGTTTGTGTCCTAGTTCTTTCTCCTTACAAATGATCCTATGTTCTATTTTGCTGAGAAAATTAAGGTCACCAAAGGGGAAATACCCTAGCTTTCCATCTTCTTCATCAAAATTATTTTTGACCAGATATATACTCCCTCCTTGTCTTCTTCCTTTGGGAATCTTGCTAAGATCTATCCTTTACATTGCATCTGGATTCCTTTGTATTTTTATCACCCAAAACCTTATCTCCTCAATTATTTTCCAGCATTGTACAAATCTATCTTTCCCTCTCTCCCTCCCTCCCTTTCCTCCCCTTCCTCCTCCTCCTTTTTTCTTCTCCCCCCCCCTTTTGTGGTACTAGAGATTTAACCCAGGGGCATTCTACCTCTGAACTAAGCTATACCCCTATCCCTTTTTTATTTTTTGTTTTGGAACAAAATTTTTCTAGGTTGCTGAGTCTCAATAAGTTGCTGAGGCTGTCCTCGAACCTATGATCTTCCTGTCTCAGCCTCCCAAGTACTGAGATTACAGGTGTGCACCACCACACCCAGCTTGTACATATCTTCCTTTTTGTTTACTAGTTCCTTCTCTTGGGTCTTCCAATGCATACAAGTCTTTCTCATCTTGAAAACCAATGGTTGCTATTATTGCCTCCTCACCTCATGCCATCATATCTCCCTACATGGCTGGGTATCTTATATGCATGACATATTATCTGTAGTCCTTCACTGTCTAGTGCTTTCATTATCATGAAGTCATACTCTTACTTCAGGTCTCTGTTCTGTTGGTATTGGACATCCCAAGGGCTTCTACTTTTTTTGTTTAAAAAGTCTTCCTTCAGCAAGGGAGTAATCAAGATTCCAGAGTGGCTTCAGATAATGGAGGAGGAACGCTGGTGGAGCCAGGAAAGTGGTATAGGGGAAGGTGAGGGGTAGAGGGAGGATCAATGAAGGAATCACTTCAACTTACATGTACATATGTAAGAATATCAATTCAATCTCAATACCCTGTATGAGGAAGGTGGGAGGGAGGGGGAAGAAGCTGGGGAAAAGCCCACCAAATGCTGTGTGCATGTATGTCACTATCACTATGAACTACATTATGATGTAAGACTATAATGAATCAATATAGGTATAAAAAAGTCTTCCTTGAAGAATTTTTCCACTTTCATCTCTTCAGTAGAACAATAAATCAATTTCCAGGATCATTGTCATATTCTGAGGGCCAGATGCTGTTTGAGTATCCTTTATAAAATATTCAAATGATTTGTAGAAATAGAACAGTAGACTCATTGGATAATCATTGAGTCAAATATGGTTTTAGAGGAATGCAAAGGGAAATAAAAATTTAAAAGGAACAAAGTAACTTAGAGTAATAGTAGTACATGGGCATCTAGCAGGATTTTATCTGAGTAGTCATGCTGGTGGAAGAGATGACTAAGCTGAGACCTGCTGCTTGGGCAGTGAACTTTCTTGGGATGGGAGTGGGCTGAACATTGCAAGGAGAAGGAGCAGCCCATGTAATAAACTGCAGGAAAAGACATGAGGAAGTCAAGTTTATTTACACATGGAAGAGTAGAGACTTCAATCTCTACTAGTTGAGTCTCTAAAACAACATCAAGATGACTAATAATTATTTCTATTTAAAGTTTTGTCTTAAACTGACACACAATTGTATGTATTAATAGGGTATAGTGTAATATTTTAATACATGTATACAATGTGTAATGATCAGATCAGGGTAATTGGCACATAAACATGTTATAACTTCTTTGTGGAGAGAATATTAAAAATCCTCTTTTTTTAGCTATTTTGAAATAGACTATATATTATTGTTAACTATACAGTGCTATAGACTCTAAAACTTATTCCCTTTATTTAACTGTGCCTTTATACCTGTTTACCAGCCCATATCCCATCCCCCCCTTCCTGATCACTGGTAACTACTATTCTACTCTCTACTTCTATGAAATCAACTGTTTTAGATTCCACATATGAGTGAGATCACACAGTATTTGTCTTTCTGTGCCTGGCTTATTTCACTTAACATAATGTTCTCCAGGCTCACATATGTTGCTGCAAATGTAAGGACTCATTCATTTTTAAAGGCTGAATAGTACTCCAGTATGTGTTTTATATCACATTTTCTTTATCCATTCATCCATTGATGGCTAATGGATACTTAGGCTGATTCCATGTCTTGGCTATTATGAATAGTGCGGCAATAAACATAAGAGGGCAGATGTCTCTTCAACACACTGATTTAATTTCCTTTAGATGTCTAATAAACATTTTTTGAATACCTCACTTCATATAGTACTTTAGGTACTGTCAGGATATTGAGTAGAACTCCTGGCTAAGTACCCAAGGTTTAGCAGGGAAGAGACCAAATGAATGATCATAGTAAGTCTACTATGAGAGGGAGGAACAAGTCCTGGGCTGGGGCAGATAAGGAGGGGAAAGTAAGGTGAGCCTCAAAACAACACTTGTATTCTATCTAGTTCTGATAAAAATGACAACTCTACAATATACTCAATGAGTGGACATCACATACATTATGACTTTTCTAATATGTCCCTTATGTAAGTGTTTCCTGTATCAAGTAGGCAAATTGGAGAAACAACCTTAAAGTGAGAGAAGTGTATTTCTTGCTCACTTCATGCTCCAAAGTGGTTCTGAGTGGGTGTTGGGGGGAACTGCTCCTCATAGTCATTCAGGACCATTCCTTTCTGTATATCTTTTGTGGGGACTGGGGACACTTGGAATTGAACCCAGGGATGCTCTACCACTGAGTGATAACACCAGCCCTTTTATTTTTTTTAATTTTGAGACAGGCTCTCACTAAGTTACCAAGGCTGGTCTCAAACCTGAAATCCTGTCTCAGCCTCCCAAGTATTAGGATTGAAGGCATTTGCTACTGTACCTGTCTTTTTATAATTATGCATTTTTTAGGGCCATGGTGTCAAAATTGTGTTCCTGGCTCAGCAGCAACAGCAGCATCTGGTAACTTGTAAACAGTGCAGATTCTTGGGCCCCACCACAGACTGCCTGAATCAGAGGCTCTGGGGTCAGATGCAGGAATATGTGTTTTCGCAAGATGACCAGGTGATTCTGATGCTGACTCAAGTCTGGGAACCCCTGCTCAGGGCCTGGCAGAGGAGGCAGGGGCATGGAGTTCACACCAGAGTGCTCTATCGCTGTGGGTCCCAGAAGCAGCACTTCCACTCTCAGCACTTCCTCTCACTGTGCGCTGGCTCCTATGCAGTCATGAGGCCCCACCTAACTAAGAAGCTGCAAGATTGCCCAGTTCTGTACCCTAGAAGAAAAGTACGCCCTTCATCACTGTTTTTTCCACTTTCAGTCTCTCTGCCTTAAATTCATTCTGCACTCAGCAATCAGACTAATTTCCTAAAACGCTAATCTGTTATGCCATTTAATAACTAAAACTCCCATGGGTACTAAAGGCTTCCAAATGGCATTTCTTACTCCCTCGGGAGCTAGTCCCCATTGCTTCTCTGGCTTCATAGCGTGACACCCCTTCACATGCTGAGCTCCAGACTCCATCCATCTTGAATCACCACAGTAACAACTATCTGGGCCTTTGGGCCATGTGCCCACTTCTCTGGGGCTTTGTACCTGCTGCTCCTCCCACGATCCCTTTGGCCATTCCCATTCATCTCTTAGAGTTCAGCCAGGATGTAGCCTTGTCTAGGAATATCTCCCTGAAACCACTCTTTACCTCATCCTCAAGATTGGGTTAAATGGCCTAGAATAACTCCCAATCACTTTGAATTTTAATCACAGAAGTCTCTGTAGGGCAGAGACTGTATCTTGCATATGGTTGATTTTTTGCTGTCCATAACAGCTTGACACATGGTAGATGCTCAGGAAATGTCTGCTAAGTAATGAATGCCAAGTGGCCTACACGACACTCAGGCTCAGAAGGTGTTTACAGAGGAGATCTGAATTGTACTTTGACTAGTATTTATTATTATAAACTCCAGTGAGCTTGCTCATCCTTGATTAAGTACTTTACCTTAACTGCAGCCAAGGCCTTACCAGAAACAGGTGGGTCTTAGGAAAGGAAAACCCATCCCTTCACAGAAAATCCCCTTACAGCTCAGCTCTGGCCAGTCTGTCCATCTTTTTCCATAGATAGAAGTCTGCATATCTTCATGGCACATTAATTTACATATGTAATTTATATGATAAATAGGAAAATGAAGAAGCACAGTACTTGAAATGTAATCAAATTATATTGTTTAGAAAACAGAGGAAAATAAAGCTCACTGATGTTGATAGGTTAACAATGATCTCTCGGTGGCTTAATCATCCACTCACCAGATGAGTCACTCCCTATTCCCGTCAATGCTTCTGCCATGACTCATTCTCGTGGGCTAATTTTTAATCAAAAGTAATAAGCTCCAGAGGATATTCACTTCAAAATTATGACAACACCCATCATAGGGATGAAAATAAGTAGCATTAGCCTCAGCAAGTTATAGTAATTGGTATGCCCAGAACAGGAGCAGCAGCAGCACTCTTCCCCAGTATACCCCTTTCCCAGCCCTCAGCCAGCTCATGATCCCATTCTTTCCTGGGTTTGCCATCTCTCCCTTTCTACTGATTATCCCATTGGAATGTAAGCATGCTCTGTTCCCATCCTAACAAATGCACCTACATAGCAGCTGTGCAGGTTGGGTGTTTTGAGATATAGACATGTAGACAGAGTTAGGAGAGCAAAGGGTCTATTGAGGAATAAAGCACATTAACATCAAAGGGAAGCAGAGTTATGCAGGGGGCCCCGGTGCCATCACCTGTTCTGCATCACAGACCTAGTGAATGGAAGATCCAGGTTTGAAACCAGGCAAATCTGGCTCCAGAAACCAGGAGTACACCACTACCTTATACTTCTGGGGTCTTTTCCTTTCCTGATGGATAGTGCATTTGATGAATGCCAAAATGATAGCTTCTCATAATGGTTTATAATGGGCCAAACACTCCATACTTTACTTACCTGTAAGACTGGTGTTATTTTTGCAATTTTTGCATATTAGGGCCCTGAATCACAGTGAGATTGAAAGCACAACAATGATCAATTAGCCATCAAGTAGCAAAATTAAAATGCATACCTTAAATGTGCGTGCGTTTTCATTCCTGACTTGACAGTCTTTTATACTGTCTTTTTGTTAAGGTAGTTTTATTCATCTTTTTAATCATACAAATTTAACAAATATAAGCAGTTAATTATTTGCAAGTATTTACTCATTGGATAAATACTTGCTCAATGAATGAATGTATGAAGGAATGAAGAGATTTTCCAGAACTTCTGTCTGGAATTATGAGTACTATGGTCATTTAGCAAAAAGAAAAGTCATGTTATTTTGCTGATTTCCTTTATTTTTATTGGTACATTTTAATTATACACAGTAGTGAATTTCATTGTGGCATATTGGGACATATATATAACATAATTTGATCATTTTCACTCCCTAATACCTCCTCTCACCCTCTTCTCCTCCCTCCCCCTGATCCCATGTCAATGAAGTGATTCCCTTCATTTATTCTCCCTCTTCACCCCCTTCCCCTAGAACACCTCCCTGGTTCCATTTCTCCTCCATTATCTGAAGTCCCTCTGGTATCCAGATTACCGCCAAACTTCCACATATGAGAGAAATTGTTGTTATTTGGAATATTCTGTATGTGTCTATTTGGTCCTTTTGGTTTATGGTGTTATTTAGGTCTGAAGAGTCTTTACTCATCTTTTGCCTGCAAGATCAATCTAGTGATGTGAGCAGTGTGTTGAAGTCTCCCAATATTATTGTATTTGGGTCTGTTTGAGACCTAAAGTCCCAAAGAGTTTGTTTTATAAAAATAGGTGCACCCACATTTAGGGCATAAATGTTTACTATCATTACATCTTCTTGTTGGATTGTTCTTTTTATTATTAAGAAGTGACCCACTTTGTCTCTTCTAAGTTTTAGCTTAAAGTCTTCTGTGACAGATATGAGCATTGCTACCCCTGCTTGTTTTCTATCTCCATTTGTATGGTTTATCTTTTTCCATTCTTTCACCTTTAGCCTATGGATATTTTTGCCTGTGAGTTTCTTGCAAGCAGCATACAGTTAGATTATATTCTTTAATTCACATTGCCAGTCTATGGCTTTTAATTGGGGAGTTTAGACCTTTCATATTCAGTGTTATTAATGAGAGATGATTTTTTTCTATCATTTTGGGTTTTCTATCATTTCTATCATTTCTGTTTGATATAGTGTTATTTCTCCTTTGTGTAGTTACCAATCTGGTGGAATTTGTCCCTTCTCTGGTTCTACTATTTCTTTCTTTTTTTCTTCTTTGTGTTTTATTCTTTAATATTTTCTCTAGTGCCATCTTGTTAGTCATGAATTCTTTTAGTTTCTGCTTGTCTTCGAAGGTTTTAATTTCTCCATCAATTTTGAATGATATCTTTGCTGGATATATCAGCCTTGGTTTGAAGTTCTTTTCTTTCAGGGTCTGGAATACATCATATCAGTCGCTCCTGGCTTTCATGACTTGGATTGAGAAGCTCATGCTGATTCTTATTGTTTTTCCCCTGAATGTCACCCATTCTTTTGTTCTTGATGCATTTAAGATTCTTTCCTTTGCCTCTATGTTAGTCATTTTGATTACTATGTAGCATGGAGAACTTCTTAGATCTAGTCTTGTTGGTGTTCTGAATGTCTCCTATACATGGATGTGCAATCTCTTTTTCTGTTTGGGAAATTCTCTGTTAATATTTCTCTGAAGAGGTTTCTAATGCCCTAGTTTTGTGCTTCTAGACCCTCTTCAATTCCTATTATCCATAAGTTAGTTCATTTCATATTATCCATATTTCTTGAATGTTCTGGTCATGTAGTCATATTGTCTCCTCTATATTTGTTGACTGTGTGGTCAGTTTTGAATGAGCTGTCTTCCAAAAGTGATACTATATTTTCCATGTGGTCTAGTCTGCCAGAGGTGGTTTCTATTGAGGTCTTAATTCATTTATTGTCTCCTTCATTTTGCTCAAAGCCTCTTTTTGGTTCTTCCTCAGGGCCTCAATTTCTCTATTCATATGTTCTTTCAATTCCTGAACACTTTCTTTGATTTCATTTCTGAGGCCTTTGATCATATTGAAAACCAAAATTATGAATTCTCCTTCTGGCATTTTTTGCAGCTCAGTATTGATGATCTCCCTTGTTGAGTTGTGGGAGTTTATTGTTTCCTTGCTGGTCTTCATTCTTATGTTTTCAGAATTCTCAGGTTTGTATTTCTGTTGTCTTCTATTCCTCTTTGTGTGAGAGTCCTATGTCTATTTGTTATCTCTTTATAATAAGGCCTATGTTGGGGGTATGTATTTGCCTTAATGAATCTGTCCCATATAATCAGACTTTTGATTTGTCCCCCAGAACCTCTTTATCAAGACATAGTTAGTGCAGGCAAACTGGAGTTTCTAATTGGCTGCAGGGCATCATGCTCTACAGACTGAAACTCAGCAGGGTCACAGCCTAAGATGTACTGTTCAGAGCCTGTGGCCTACTGGTTGAGATTTAACAGACAGCACCACTGCTCTGCTGGTTGTGAGCCCATGAAACCCTGTTGACCTCTGGCCTATGTGGTCAGTAGGCATAAGTTCATCAGGGTCAGAAATTACTGTGTTCTGAGCTTGTGGCCCAGGTAGGTAAGCTTTTTTTTTTTTTTTTTTTTTTTGCGGTACCGGGGATTGAACGCAGGGGTGTTCTACCTCCGTGCTACGCCCCCGGCCCTATTTTTTTTTATACTTTATTTTGAGACTGGGTCTCACGAAGTTGTGGAGGGCCTCACTAAGTAGAGAGAGAGAGAGAGAGTACTGGGATTACAAGCATGTGCCACCACGCCCGGCCAGGTAGGTAAGCTTTGATGGCCCAGGGACACCACCACCCATCTGCTGGTTGCAATCACGTGGAGCACTTTCAGTCACTGGCATGCATGATCACCAGGCACAAACTCTACTGGTGGAGAGAGTGTTGAGTTTCCAGCACATAGCTTTCATTATGGGAAACCCTGCCAGCCCCTGGCCTCCCTGCTTTTAGAGCCGAGGCTCTGGCAGGGAGAGACTGTACTGTTCTGAGCCTGGGGCTTAGGTAGGTCACTTATTTAGCCCCAGGGACACTGCTGCTTCTCTGGGCAGCTGTGATCATGTGAGACCTTGTTGGCCTCTGGCCTTGGTGCTTATGGCACCAAACACCACTGGGCATGAGTTTATAGCCTTCCAAGCCTATAGCACAGTTGGTTGAGTTACTTCAACCTGCAGACACTACTGCTGGTGGTCCTATGGTGATTGCTGGAGACCCTGCAGAGGCATGGCAAACTGACAACACTAGGTCTCACCCACCCAAGAATCCCAAGAACTGTCAGCTAATTCATGTTTCTACTGTCTGACTATAGCCCCCACCCCCATCTCTGCAGGGATGATTTGAAAACTCACACATCCATGGGTCTGTTCATTGCCATGTAAGACCCTGTAGCTGTGCGGGCTCCAGTTGGGATGGTTTGTAAACTGAGGGTCTTGACAAATGCTGCTCAGGTGCTTGCAGGAAGGGAGGAGTTCAGCTGCAGCCCTAGGGGTTCGCTGGACAGTTTGGCTGGTTGGTAGTTAGATTCACAGTGGTCTTGAAGAGGTGAGATGTAGCCACTTGGGTCCTGTCATTTCTCATCCAAGTTCAAATGCAGCTGCAGAAGTTTGCTGGGCAGTTTGGCTGGGCAGTCTGGGGAGTTGCAGTGTTTAGGTATTTGAGCATGGAGAGAAGAATGCAATTGCTTTTGATGATGGTTTTTTTGCAATCACTGGCTTGACAAGATTCTGCTGCTTCTTTTCTGGAGTTGGTCTCTAAGAACTGACAGTTCTAGCACCTGCCAGCACCTGCACAGGCTCACCAAGATGACACCACCTCCATTCTCCGCTCACCAGATGTGTGGAGCTCTTTTTCAGTCTTCTGCTCTCTGTGCTGCATCCAATTCAACCACGTTTTGAATGTCTTTCTTTTGTTGAGTTCTGACTGCTTTTCTTCTCAAGAAGCAGTCTCCCCACTAGTTGAGTTCCGAATCTTAGAGCAACCGAAATGCTCTCTCTTCCTCTACTCTGCCATGTTTCTCCATTCTACTTTTAAGAGTCATGTTATAAAAATAATACTGTTTCCAATGTTTCATTTTTCTTTTTAAAATTTAGCTATAGCTTTTTTTGCTACATATAACATTTCCAGTAGTCAGTGCATTAATCATACACACTAGAAGTGATTTGGGAGACTTAAAGTTGCTATGTTAGTGAAAAACAGTCAATAAGCAGATGACTCCTGGACTTACATATGGACCATTATCATTGAGGCCACTTGCTAAAATGCAGAATTTCAGGTCCCACCATTCACAGATTTTTATTCAATGGATCTAGCAGGAAGCCTGGAAGTCTGTATTTTATATTGATCCTGAATGAGTACAATGGACCACATCTGAAGAAATCAGGTGGATCACTAGGGCTGTTACTTGGCTAATTAACTTCTATGAGAAATCTAGAAACTTATCTTCTTAAAGGGTAAAATAACTACTGGATTAACACTATGTCCATTATTTCCTATAATGATTTTTGTAAACTGTGCAATAACACCTGAGACCCATAGCATGATACACATGTTTGCCACCTGAGCTTAATTGGATCATGGTGGACAGAATATTTCACAATTATTTAAAACTTGATATTGATTTTTAGAGGAAAGGCTAATAGTGATTCATTTTGCATATTCAACATGTTTATGTCATCCCAGAGGAGTTTTATTTTCCTATTAATAATATGCTATTGAAATTAAGAGATCTTCAATGGTAAGAATAAATTTCTTTTATATCTCAGTGAGAAAGAAAAATAAATCTCAGAATGGAGAGGTCACTATAAGGTATAGTCCCTTAGTTTATGTCACACCAAAAACAGATCTTGGATGCAGGTGTTTTACTTGGGAGACAATCCCAGGAAACACATGTGAGACAATCCTAGGAAACATAGAAGCAAAAGGTGAGGGGAAGGCAACCAACCACTAGGTATGTTAATGAGGATACCATCCCTGTGAGCAATGGTGACTCAGTTCCACTGAGGACCCTTTGGGGAGCCACATAGAACACCCTTTAAAATTGCCCCATCGAGGTTAGGATTTTATCTAGTGACTTCCTTTTTCTCATTGGTTAACATTAGTCTTGGGGACAGGAGTTAGATCTCCATCACTTTGAATGATGAGCAGGTAGTAAACAAATGAATCTCAGATTTCCATGTGCTCAGGATGCCTGAGCTGTCCTGTACAAACTGAACCAGCCTCCCTGGAGCTACTAGCAGATAAGCAGAGGGATGCCAGGACTCTAGGGGGAAATCATCAGAATCCACAAGTACTGTCCTCTAAGCATGCACATGTGCACAGGCATGTAAACCTCCACATATGTAATAGTCTCACCAGGTTGCAGTGAGTCTCACTAAGTTACTGAGGCTGGTCTCAAACCTGTGTTCCTCCTGTCTCATTCTCTCAAGTACTGGGATTACAGACATGCACCACCACGCTTGGCTTGTAATAGTCTCTTAATATTGGAGGCTACATCCTGATAAATGAAAACCTGTCTTTTTTACTTCTCTAATATTTAGAACCATACAAATAATATTTTTTAATCAGCTAAATGTTAAACACATTACATGCAACAGAACCAGAAAGCTAAAATCGAAAGGTAACTCTAGGGCTGGGCGTGGTGGCGCACGCTTGTAATCCCAGTACTTTGGGAGGTGGAGACCGGAGTATCCGGGTTCGTGGCCAGCCTCAGCTGTCTCTATCTCTCTCTCTCCCTGTCTCTCTTTCTCTCTACTTAGTGAGGCCCTCCACAACTTTGTGAAACCCAGTTTCAAAATAAAGTATAAAAAATAGGGCCGGGGGTGTAGCGTGGAGGTAGAACGCCCCTGCGTTCAATCCCCAGTACCGCAAAAAAAAAAAAAGAAAGGTAACTCTAGTATACTTCTTCCCATCTGCCTAAAGAAGAATGGGGCAGGAGAAATGTCTCTAGCTGCACGTTGAACTTTTATTTATTTATTTATTTATTTATTTGCAAGCAAAAATATCTAATTCTATAAAAAGAGAGAAATTAAACCTGTTGCTTTTCCCATCTCTTTTAAGAGGCCTGGTATTCAGGCTTTTCTTTGGCAATCACAGATTAGTCTATGCTTTTTTATTTTTAAAAAAGCATTGTGTCCTGTGATCAATAAATCAAAATTCGATTGCCTTCTCCTCAAAGGTGAATTGTTATCTTGCTGAAGAGGTTATGTGACAGGATGTCTAGTTTGGTAAAATAGCTGAACAAAAAAAGGATTAAGACTTGTTTGTCTGAAAGGAAAATTCTGGATGCTATTTTTTTCTGTTATGGGGAGGGTTTCCTGAATTATCTCCTAGAACAAGAGATTAAATGTCAAGAGACAAAGCAGGTGTGGGGCCCATTATTTAGTGCCACCAGAGCCCATTCTCTCATCGGAGATGCTGTTTTCACACAGAGAATAAAATCTGCTGGACAGCTGCAGGAGTACCCATGACAGTCTGAGAGATGAAGCAAAGCACAGAGGGCTAGGAATCCCTCCGTCATCAACATTCTGGAGCAGGTAAAGGATTTATGACTATGGGAGAGAGCAGTGTATGTGGAGATATCAGAAATTAAAAAAAAAGGCAAAATCTAGCAGCTAGAAGTCATCCAGCTTGAAGGAATAGACCAGCTAAGATGCTCAGCACCTGGGGTTCTGGAAGGGCACTGAGCAGCCCAGGGAGGTCAGCTCTGAGAGGGGCTGGAATGCTGCAGGAATGCTGCAGCATGAATCCAGGAAGACTCCTGGGTCCTGGAGGCAGTGACAGGGTCACAGTTGTATATTGAAAACCACCTTTATCCCAAGGGTCCTCAGACCCTCTGGTGTCCAAGGAAGCCATGAGGACTTCGTCTGCCTCATTTTTAGAATCTGTTCCCAGGTACTCCAAACCATAATATACTTCTGACCGCAGTGGTAAGAGTTCTAAAGTGACATTCCTCTGCTCTTTCAGAATGAGAACATAAAGTGAACCCATCTTAGAAAGGTGAACCAAACCACAAAACTTCAATCTTAAACACTGTGACGAGAATGTGGTCATGCTTTGGGCCCTCAGCATGCCACCACTGTTCCACACCCACTGCCCCTGAGTGTGCAGACCATAGGAACATCCCCCACACATGACTTACCCTCCTTTCTGTGAGTTTACTTGTGTGTCTCCTCCAGCCCAGTTCAGGGACATGGAAAACATTTGAGTCCATTGCTTTCAAGTGAATTAGAGCTGACCAGATCTGTGAAAGAATTGGGGGTGGCATCTCCTAAATTTTAGCCCTATTTTATCTGCTTCTGCAGGGCCTCTCCCTGATGTCACTAGTGTGGGGCAATCGTGGGGTTGGAATAACTTTTAGTCCCAGCCTCATCATGGGGTAGGGGCAGCCATGCCCTTCTCTGGAGCTCAGTGTTCACACCTGGAAGATGGTCAAGAATCTTTTCTATTTCTCAAAGAAATTAGTCTTATTAAGACAAGATGGACACTTGTTCTTAAGCTTATAATGTAAAAGGGGACTTAAAGTTCTGGGGGTGTAGTTCAGTGGTAGAACACTTGCCTAGCATGTATAAGGTCCTGTGTTCAATCCCCAGTATTGCAAATAATAATAATTTAAAGGGGGCATGAAGCCCCTATGCGGAGGGCCTTTGCAAATAGTATCAACTTATTACAGGTAACTGAATTCTTTTTAGCAAAAGGCATCTGACTGAGTTTAAGAGCAGTTTTAGTTACGTGATTAGTGAATGTGGCCAAGATGGTCTTTCAGTTGTGTGTATGTGTGTGTGTTTGCTCTGGTCGTGCTAAAACTCTCATAAGGAATAAAAATGGTTAAATCCAAGGAAGTTCAAAGATTAAAATCCCAGCATCTGTGATAGGGCTTTGTGAGGACAAGCTGAATGGAAAGTAGGCTTTACTTTAATAACAGGTGTGTTTGAAAAATCCTCTTGTAATAAAAACTCCATCATTTTTCTTTGAAGCTGAAAGAACTGGTGTTGAGGGGCTGAGGCCTGAAATGGAATTAGCTCAGGAGAACTGCATGCACTTACTTCCAGTTCAGAGCCCTCTGACAGCCTTCCTCTGGTGCGGCTCTGAATCGCACGTGATTTCTTGGACACACCTCTCTCCCTGTTTATAGATGTTTAGTCCTTGTTCACGGACAAAGGTGATGTGCTAGATTTTTTTTTAAAGGTTCAGAATTAATTGTGCTGTTTAGGAAAATATACCAACAGGGCGAAATCTAGTGGAAATAAGAACATCTATCATTTAAAAGGTATAGGATTAAATTAGTTTTGACCAAAGAGCTGTCTGCACAATCATGCAGAGCTTCAGCCCAAGCAGCAGAGGCTCCTTCTTTCCAGAAGCTTAAATGTACATAAAGTTTCTGAGAATTCAGCTTTGGTTATTTCCAGCAGTACGTTCCTTCCTTATGAAAGAGTTCACATAAAGAATCATTGAAAAGACCAAAGCTGCCCCTGCTGTGGTTCCTTATGTAGATAAATCCCTATTAGAGTAAAAGAATCAAGAGACTCCTCTGGTTTAAAAAAAGAAAGAAAGAAAAAAATCTCTGTGCTCCCCAGGACCCTGCTGTGTACAGATTTTGCTGGTTGTAGTAGAGAAACAAAAGTCACAAAGGGTGAGTGGTGGTGCAGGGGGAGTCTTAGAGACATACAATCAGTATTGTTCCTGCTGGAAAGACCCTGATCCTAGACAGGCCCTGGTGGCCCCCAGCAGAGACGGGCCTCCTCACAGTGCTCATTCCTGCCAAACCCTGGGAGGTGGGAGGGGATAGATGCATAATGAGGCTGAATGAGGACTGGATGGTTAATTGGGGGCTGAAAAAGGGAAAGAAAAGCCAGAAGTACAGAATGTGATCAGAATCCAGCTCAGTTAAGCCAAATGCCAGCACACCTTGGAAGGTTTGCATGGTTGTAAAACAGTTGAAAACAACTACTCCCTCGAGCTCCAATTTAATGTCATCTCCTTGTCCTCAATGTTTTTTTCTTTATCCTCCACAAAAAAAGTGACTCACTTTCCTTGGTGCCTCTGTGGTTCAGGTCACACCCCTGGCCAGCTGGCCTTGTTGGGGAAAGACAGTTTCCTCTCTGTCTTGGCTAGCTAGTGAATTCCATGAGGCCAGCAGTGTGCTGCATTCATCTTGTAACCCAGCACATGATAGGCCCCAAAATATCTGATAGACTTTTTTTTCTTTTCTCCCTGAATATTGAGTTTCTCTGTAGGGAAGAATATATTGCTATTCCAATAAAAACTGGTAAAGAATTTCCAAGACATTCTCAAAGTGGCTGTGGGGAGGCCAGGCATCTGATTGAACATAAAAGAAGGATGTATTTATATTGGTATATTAGGATCTCATGCCCCTCCACTGCCATCAGTGCTTTTCATCTCCTACGAAAGACAGCGTTGGGTTTTGATTAGGACAGAATATTCCCAATTGATACATAAAGAGGTGTATTGCCATGGAAAAGGTCTTTTGTAGAAACATGCCAATTTTCTACAAGTATGTTCCTGTCAGCTTGATCATTCATTATCTGACTTTGGAGAGGGTGTGACAGGTGTGTCTAGGTGTTTGTCCAAGTGATAAGGAGAAGTGCAGTGGTCAAGTAGTAGTTATAGGACTGGGGCTATTATGAAGAAAATGATTAGGTAACAGATGGCTTACAATTAATTGTACCTTTCTTTGTCCCAAAGAACATGGACTAAATGCAAATCAAGTGTCTCAGTCTGCTTAGGCTGCCATGACAGATACTGAACACATCTGGCTTAAACAACAGACATTTATCTCTCAGGGTTCTGGAGGCTGAAAGTCCAAGATCAAGGTGCTCGCTGATTTGGTTTCTGGCGAGGGCCTGTTTCCCATGACTATCAGTGGCCATCTCATTGTGTCCTCAGAGAGGAAGCAAGGCTTCTCTTCCTCTTTGTAAAAGGCTGGATTAGGGTACCACCCTTATGGCCTCCTTATGGTAGTCATAACTACCTCCATAAGGGTCTTATCTCTAAGTACAATAATATTGGAGGCTGGGGCTTCAGCCTATGGATTTGAAGGTTGGACATATTCAATCCATAATATCCATTTGAAAAATATTCTTGAAACCAGCTGCTGGCAAAGGCTAGTTTCATGCAACACCCATGAGTACAACCAGAATTAAGAACACATGTACCTGGCACTGGGCTTAAGAGGGTGGTTTGAATCAGATTTCAAAGCCTAGCCCTGCCCAAAACATAGCAATATGAAGGCAGAAAAGGAAAGCAGGCAAACATCAACAATAACAAAAAAATGTTATCAAACCAAAGAAAGAGCTGTAGCCAGCAAAAGAAAAGAAATTTCCAGAAATGCATAAGGAATGAGCCTGGTGCTGCCCCCAACCCATCTCTTAATTGTACAGGCTCAGAAATAATCCTGAATAAACTTTCCCTCGCTACTATTTCCTTCCCCAACTAGCAGAGGGACAGCCAGGGGAATTTCCACAAGAGTATCAAGTCAACCATAAACACCTTTTATTCCTCCTTTCCCCAAAGAGACAGGAAAATCTGGCTGTAATTCTACATTTCAATATCTCCTACTGGGAGGAAAATGGGAAAGGAGAGGCAGACCAATAACAGATGCCTAGAACTAATTATCTCTAGCAAAACTTAAAAAAATACAAATAAATAAAACAAGTTTTACCAAATAGAAAAAAGAAGAGAAAATACATTAAGCAAGATCTTTGGCATGAGCCAGAGGCCTGGGAGGGGATGCCCCAGAGCCCTCCTTCTTCAAAGGAGCTCCCTCTTTGGCCCAGGAGTCTGCAGAGAATTTATCACCTTTTGGGTTGAAAGGTTGAGGGAAAGAAAACAGCAAAAAAGAATAGATAAGATCTCAGGCTGAGTCTTTCTCTTGGAAAGTTCTGAGTTCATATTGAATTGAAAACACAATCCAAGCTCCAAAGACCTACATACACACTGTGACAGGAAGCAGTGCAGGCAAAGTGGGGTGAGCCTGGGCTGAGTGTGGGAAGTGCTCCACACTTATTGAGAAATCCAGTACAACTAATGTGGCAAATGCTCTGGCTGCTTTACTCCTTCCAAAGAAAATGCTTCCTGCAGGCAGCTCCTGAAGGACCAGTCAGCCACAGATACTGGTGAGAGAGTAGTAGGATGCTGATAAGCAAATGCATACTCATCACCCTACAAGCACATTGGAGCTATGATAGAATGAGAGAGAGAGAGATGAGAGAGAGAGAGAGAGAGAGAGAGAGAGAGAGAGAGAGAGAGAAGGAAGCAAATAGCATGTAAAAGACAGATGAGGAATCTATTATGGAAAAAAAACCATAATAATAAAAAAGTGTAAAATTACCCTAAATGAAGGGAAAACTGAATTAATGATCTAATGGGCAAACCATGTTCCAAAAATCAATACAGAAATCTCCCTCCAAGACACATCTTTGAGAAATTAATGCATTTTACAGTTATGTTGGCATATAATCTGTCACTTAAAAAACCTGAAACTTTTAGAAGAAAGCATAGGTGAATTTATTAAATACATCTTAAAGAAAATTTAAAAAAACAGATGACAATCCAAGAGAAAATAATTGCAATAGATCACACAGAGAGATGGTTAATTTTCTTAATTTATAAAGAATACATAAAAGTCAGTAAGGAAACAAAATGAACCACCAAAAAGGAAAACTGGTAAAACCAAAAACAGATAACAAAAGGGAGAAGAAAGGGTAATTGCACTCAAAATACCAAAATACCAATCAAAACAGTAAGAAATTATCATTTTTTTCCCTTGTAATGTTTGAAGATACTCAGTGCTGGGAAACTATGGAGAAAATATTTCCATACATTGCTAATTGGGTCCCATTTTATCTGACTTTTCTGGAAGGCATTTCTCAACATCTATGAAAACTAAAGGTGAACATGTATTTGATTCAGAAATCCACTAAGAATTTATCTTAGGAAAACAAATTCACAAAATTTAGCCAAGATTTTAAGTATAATAATATTCAGTGCAATTGTTTGTAAAAGCAACAGTATAGAAACATGTCAGCAGTCCATCAATATTGACCTGGTCAATGAAATTATGATAGATTCATATCTATGCAGTGGGATATTGGTGTATATTATGATGGAATGCTCACTGATGGATATTAAATGTATATGTTAAATATGCATTAGATTTACTATTCCATTAAATACAATACTAATCTGTGAATATACATTTTATTAATACTCTTTAAAATAAAATATGTATATACTATAAATATATTTATATAGACTATTAAAAACATGCTACAGAAAATATCGTCTGAGTTTTATGTAAATTAAAAATGAGAGCAGGGTGAGGGGAAAAAAGTGAGGAGCAGAAAGTGAGAAAGATTAGATTGTGTGCATTAATTTTTCTGGGAAGATTATAGGAAAAGTGTAACATGGAGTGAGTTGTTCAGGGTCACTTTTCATTAGCATTTTTCTGAACAATTTGAAAGTTATCATGTGTAAATGTTCTTTTTATGTTCTTTAGTATCACTAGACTTGCTTAAAGATTTCTTGAACTTTTTGTCTTCATTTCTATTTAAAAATAGTGCATATTTCATTAAATTGTAATTTTTTCTGTTAATTAAATTTTCATAAAACATTAAGATCTCCATAATAACAAATCTTAAATTCAGGGAAGAAAGGAGAGAGGGAGGAGGCTAGAGGAGGAAGTCAGGAAGGGAGAGAATGAGAATGCAGGAAAGAAGGTGAAAGAAAGACTAAAAAATGAAAGAAAGGAAGGGAAGGGAAAAGGAAGGACAGAGAAAGACTGGACAGCCTGTAAACCAAAAGGTAAAAACTGGAATTGCCTGTGAAACATGGGACAGTGCGTTAAAGCATCTGACTTATTTTGAGAGACTGTGGTTAAAGAATTTAAATGTTCACTTTTTGACAGAAAAATAATCCATGCTTGGCACTTACAGCCCATTTCCAACCCAAAACTTAAAGGCTAAAAGAAAAAAAGATACATGTTAAGAAAATCTATATATGAAATTTGATTTTTGTAATGGAAATCCAATTTACCTTTAGCAAATTGAAAAGAGTAAGCCTTTTTCCAAGGCCAGAAGGAAAAAGATGTGTGATGTTTTATCTTTAATATTTCATTGTTCTTCATTTAGAATGTAAGAAAGCTAATTATAGATGAGAAGTAATAAAAGAAAAAAAGTGTTTAAAAGCAATATAAATTTAATATAGCTTACAAGTGACTTTCAAGTTAATTTTAAATAGTGTTGGTGACTTGACTATAAAGATCAGTTTATATCATTACAAAATATTGTATCACAGAGATTCAACCTCTCTCCAAGTTCTGTGTTTATGCTGACACTGTGTCTCTCCTCATTAAATTGGTTGTTCATCTCTTTTCATTTAGCTGCACTTGGATTCTAGACCTAGAGAGTGAACTTGGCAGTCTAGGGCAAAGAAAGGTGTAATTGAGCTCATCTTCCCTAACAATCAGTAGCTTAAAAAGAACTAAAGTCTCTTGAGTTCTAAATTGGCGCCTATGCATGTGAATAATAAATAGCCTTCTTCCATTTGAGCTTGGGAGCACACGTGACAGAAGCCCTGAACTGTAAGACCAGTGTTCTGCCAGTTTAGTACCATTATGTGAAGTCAACAGAGTTTAACCTGTTAATGGCTCCTCTGTATACATCAATTCAAATTCTCAAAGTTCCACACATTTATTGGTGGATGATTATAGGTGATATAGAAATTAGCATATTTATTATCATGTATTACCAAATTAGGCAGAAATTACACTCATGATTTCATAACTATAATTTCTTTTTTTTTTCTTTTGGTGGTACTGGGGATTGAACCCAGTGGCATTCTACCTCCAAGCTACATCCCCAACCATTTTTTTATTTTTGTTTTGAAACAGGGTCTCGCTTGGTAACTGAGGCTGGTCTCAAATCTGTAATCCTCCTGTCTCACCCTCCCAAGTATTTGGATTACAGGAATGTGCCACCATAGCTGGCTCATAGCTATAATTTCAATAGGACAAAATTAAGAAACAATGTTAGAACTGAATCCATTAAAATATATTAAGTGTGCTCATCAAGTAGCACCTCAATAATGATGCATACCAAACCATCTGCAATCTCAGGGTCTTAGAATAAAAATCTTCTATTCTTCTGCACATAGATAATAGGATCAACAACAACTAGTCTAGGTCAGGAAGCACATCAGGATGTAAGTTGAGTCCTGGTCTCACCCTAATTGGACCAGCTGCTCCCAAAGGAATGTTCATCTTGGGGTAAAAGGAAGAAACAGAAAACGCAAAGCCCGAACTGTACAAATCCATTTCAAGTCAGTGTCTACTTGATTCAGTTGTGCTAATATCTCATTGGGTGAAGCACATGTCATGGCCAAACCCAGTGTCAAGGGACAGCGAAGGAGCCCATGGGTGTGGCAAGTAGGAAGTGAACATCTCTCAATAACTGTCTAATCTGTAACATTAATATGGCACAAGTCACCAAGGTGATTCAAAAATGATTCTTTTGGACCGACACCACTTTAATTCAACATAACTGAATCCAGACAGGCTGTACATTTGCACCCATCATATTGTCAACACAACCACATGTCCTGAGAAACAATTATGTGCAATTCTATTTGTTGTGTGGTGTTTATTGTCAATATGAATCTCAAAAAATCTTGGAGGATCTGTCAACATCTCTCCATGTTTATGTATTAAAAAATCTGGTTTACTGCCTTCTGTATGCATCTTGGTATCTTTTCTTCTGTGATGAGACCTGCTTCATTTAGTGCTTTTTATATAATTCCACTGACCTACAAAAGGTTACTATAATCAAAGCTTTGAGGATTATAGTTGGAGTTGGTAATTGCAAATGAAAATGGTACTGAATGTCCCAGGCTCTTTCTATTTCAGCATCTTTTATCTACTGCCAGGATCCCTGAAATATACCTCCTGTTTGTGTTCTAAGCAGCAGCAGTCAGGTGGGGGGAGGGTCAGACAAGCTACAATAAATAGGCTACAGGCACAATTTTTGTTTTGATCAGATTCTGTTGAGGATGTAAAATGGACTCATTTCTCTGGGTCACTCAGCTGCATTGCCCAGAGAGTAGAAACAGTTAGAATAATACTGGTTCAATATGCATGTTCAAATTACAAATGTCTATTGTTATTCTCCCCATTTCCAAATACACAACACATATACACACAAAAATGTATACTTTCACAAACACATGCAAATTAACATAAGCTGCCAATGCATACATACACAGTCATTATTTATCACATGCACAAACATACATGCACACATCATGCACACTTGTGATATTAAATAAATGAATAATATCTACCAGACATACCTTTAGAGTCCTTATTTTTTATATTTTTTATTGGTGCATTGTAATCATACATCTTGATAGGTTTGGTCAATTAGCCCCTCCCCAATTCCCACCCCCATTCCCTCCACCTTCCCTCCTTCTCGTGTTCAGCATAGTAGTTGACTTTGATAAGTTTGTGTATGTACATCCTGTGCATTAGGGTGTTTACCTTTTCCCCCTCCCTTCTCCCTCAGTTAGATCAACTTCATCTAAGGTTTTCTCCGTCTTTGTCTAGCTTCCACATATTAGGGATAGCATCTGACTTTTCACTTTTTGTGATTGACTAATCTCACTACGCATAATATTCTCTAACTCCATCCATTTCCCTGCAAATGACGTAATTTTGTTCTTCATGATGACTGTGTAAAATTCCATCGTGTACATATCCCATAGTTTTTTTTTTTTTTTTTTTTTTGTGTGTGTGTGTGTGGTACCAGGGATTGAACCCAGGGGCATTCTACCTCCGTGCTACACCCCCGTCCCTATTTTTTATACTTTATTTTGAAACCGGGTCTCATGAAGTTGTGGAGAGCCTCTCTAAGTAGAGAGAGAGAGAGAGACAGGGGGAGAGAGAGAGAGAGAGAGCTGAGGCTGGCCGCGAACCTGGATCCTCCGGTCTCCACCTCCAAAGTACTGGGATTACAAGCGTGTGCCACCACGCCCGGCTCATATCCCATAGGTTTGTAATCCATTCATCTGTTGATGGACATCTTGGCTGGTTCCATAGTTTGGCAATTGTGAATTGTGCAGCTATAACCATAGATATGCATGATTTGTCTGGTTGGTTTCCATTCTTTGGGGTAAATACCTAGAAGTGGTATTGCTGGGTCATATGGTAGGTTCATTCTCAGTCTTCTGAGGATCCTCCATACTGTTTTCCAAAGTAGTTGCACTAATTTGCAATCCCACCAACAGTGTATTAGAGTTCCTACTTCTCCACATCATTGACAGCATTTCTTATTGTTTGTGTTTTTAATGATTGCCATTCTAATTGGGGTTAGGTGAAATCTTAGGGTAGTTTTGATTTGCATCTCTCTGATTGCTAATGATATTGAACAGTTTTTCATACATTCATTGGCCATTTGTATTTCTTCTTTTGTGAAATGCCTATTTAGTTCACTTGCCCATTTTTTGATTGGGTTGTTTGTGTTTTTAGCGGTGACTTTCTTGAGTTCTCTGTATATTCTAGAAATTACTCCTCTATCAGAGGAGTAGCTGGCAAATATCTTCTCCCATTCTGTCAGCTCTCTGTTGGCATTCTTGATAGTTTCCTTTGCTGTGCAGAAGCTCTTCAGTTTAATGCAATCCCAAGTATTGATCCTCTTTTTAGTTTCTTGTGCCTTTGGGGTCTTCTTCCTTTGAGGAAGTTTTTGCCTGTGCCTATGTGTTGAAGAGTTGGACCTATGCCCTCTTCAAGTAGCTGCAAGGTCTCTGGTCTAATTCCCAGGTTTTTGATCCATCTTGAATTGACTTTTGTGCAGGGTGAGAAAGTGGGGTTTATTTCCATTTTTTTCTGCATGTGATTAACTAGTGTTGCCAGCACCATTTGGTGAAGAGGCTATGTTTTTTCCAGTGTATGTTTTTGGCTCCTTTGTCAAAAATCAATTGGCTGTAAATGTGTGGATTCATTTCTGAGTCTTCTATTCTGCTCCATTGGTCTATGTGTCTGCTTTTGTGCCGATACCATGCTTTTTTTATTACTATGGCTCTGTAGTATAGTTTGAAGTCAGGTATTGTGATGCCTCCTGCATGGTTCTTGTTGCTGAGAAATAATTTGGCTACTCTGGGTTTTTGTTATTCCAAATGAATTTAAGGACTGATTTTTCTATGTCTGTGAGGAATGACCTTGGTAATTGAATGGGTATTGCATTGAATCTGTAGGTCACTTTTGGAAGAATGGCCATTTTGATGATATTTATTCTGTCTATCCAAGAGCATGGGAGATCTTTCCATCTTCTAAGATCTTCTTCAGTTTCTTTTTTCAATGTTTTATCATTTTCCTTGTAGAGGTCTTTTACCTCCTTGGTTAGTTTTATTCCTAAGTATTTTATTGTTTTGGGGGATATCATGAGTGGAAATGTTTTCTGGATTTCTTTTTCAGTGTATTCATGGTTGGCATATAGAAAAACTTCTGATTTTTTAAGATTGATTTTGTATCCAGACACTTTGCTGAATTTGTTGATCTGTTCTATATCGTTGATGAATTTAGATGCAAAACTTCTAAACAAAATACTAGCAATGTGCATTGAAAGTCACATCAAGAAAATCATACACCATGACCAAGTCAGGTTCATCCTAAGGATGCAAGGCTGGTTCAACATACGAAAAACAATCCATGTAATCCACCACATAAACAGAGCTAAAGACAAAAATCACATGATCATTTCAATAGACGCTGAAAAAAAATTGACAAAATCCAACACCCACTGCAGAGAATTGAAATAGAAGGAACATACTTCAATATCTTAAAGGCAATATATAATAGGCCCACAACCAACATCATGTTGAATGGGGAAAAACTATGAGAGTTCTCCTTAAAAACATGAACAAGGGGCCGGGCGTGGTGGCGCACGCTTGTAATCCCAGAACTTGGGAGGCTGAGACCGGAGGATACAGGTTCGCGGCCAGCCTCAGCTACTTAGTGAGGCCTCCGCAACTTCGAGAAACCCGGTTTCAAAATAAATTATAAAAAATAGCACCAGGGGTGTAGCTTGGAGGTAAAATGCCCCTGGGTTCAACCCCCGGTACTGCAAAAAAAAAAACCAGGAACAAGGCAAGGATGTCCACTATCACCACTCCTTTTCAATATAGTACTAGAGACTCTAGCCAGAGTATTAAGGCAAGAGAAGGAAATCAAAGGAGTGCAAATAGGAAAAGAAGAACTGAAACTCTCTCTATTTGTAGATGATTTGATATTATACTTAGAAGACCCAACAAACTCAGCAAAAAGCCTTTAGAGTCTTTAAAAACATATCTAGTAGACAGTACCTCCCTCTGTTCCAGGAATGTAGCATTACGTAGATCTATAACTTTGATATCTGCTTTTCTCTCCTTTGTATCTCAAACCTGCTCAAACCTATCTCAAACCTGCTCCTGCATCTCAAGCTAATATGATCCAATACAGCTGCAAAGCCTGAGACTTCTCACAATTCCATTGCAAAATAATGAAGTTAAAAAGGACAGACAGGTGGCAAAAATTCAAGATTTTACTGTTTTCTGATTTGCTTTTTGTATTTTTCTTCAATTTTATCTTTCTTGTCTAACTCTTAAGAGTGTTTTGTATCCTTCCTTTTCATTGAGTATGGTTTAATAAACTGGCATCCTGCCTATTTGTTAGAAAGCTCTTCATGATGCCAAGGGGTTTCTCCATAGGAATGTCACCACAACTTTACCACTGATGGCTTCCAGAAATTTCTTTTGGTCCTTACAATCTGCCACAGGTACCTCCAGAACCCATCAAAAACAAAAATCCAGGAAGCAAGTTCAAATAGAATTAGGTCTATTGATTTTCCTTCTAGAGTGTGTGTGTGTGTGTGTGTGTGTGTGTGTGTGTGTGTGTGTGGCACTGAGGATTGAACTCAGTGGTATCCCATCACTGAAATATACCCCCAGCCCTTTTTATTTTGAAACAGGGTCTTGCTAAATTACTGTGCACTGGCTTTGAACCTGTGATCCTCCTGTCTCAGCCTTCCAAGTATTAGGATTACACTTGTGTGCCATGACACCTGGCTTCTAGTAATCACTTCTTTAAAAAGTAATTTTGAAACTGGTTGCCATGGCAGAGGCTTGTAATCCCAGTACTTGAAATTTTGATCCTGGGGTATTGCAGGTTCAAGGCCAGTCTCAGCAACTTAGCAAGACCATGTTTCAAAATAAAATAAGTCTGAGGGTATAGCTCAAAGCTAGAATATCCCCCCGGGTTCAATCCCCAGTACCAAAATATAATACTAATAATTTTATGTTTTGATTAGTTCTGATGATATCCCAGAGAGTTAGATAAGGAGCTAAAACATTTATAGTCCCTTTACTGGTGAAAATGCCACAGCTTTAACTTGCTGCAAAATTTGATAAAATTCATTCAAACATTCAGTGATTAGCTAAGACATCTCCTTTTGTAACATGTCTATTTGTATGTTGGTCATTTTCTATTGGTCTTGCTGACCTTTTATGTTATTTTATGTATTTCTTTAGGTATTCTGTACAAAAGTCCTTTATACTCTTTTAATGATGTGTTTTGATAATCTTACATTGCTAAATTTAACATTTCCCAGATTGCCTCACTTTTCCTTAGTGGTTAGTGCTTTGTTTGTCTGTGTAAGAAATGATTTTCTAAATGATGTGAAGATCTTTCTCCATGTTATCTTTTGCAATTAGTTCTATAATATACCTGAAACTTATTTTTGAGTATGGTGAAAACAACTCTTCAGTGTAGGTCTACTGATAACAAACTCTGTTATTTTTCCTTGAAAATGCTTTTAAATTTTTAAAAAGTTTGTTTTGGGGGAAGGTTTAGAATTTTAGATTGAGACACTTTCTTTTAGTACTTAAACTATGCTATTGTATTGTCTGTGGATTCCATTATTTTGTTGCAAACTCATCTACAAGTCTTATTCTTGCTATTTTAAAGTTAAGAGGTCTTTTTCCACTAGACAATTATGTATTTTTAATTTAACCTTAGTTTTCAACAAGGTTTATAGGAATTGACCTGAATGAGGTTTCAAACAGTGGTCTGATGCTATATCATCCATCGATTCTCACAAATTATCCATTATCTTGTAAAATATTGCTTTTGTGCTGTTATATAAAAGATAGAACCTACCTCATATGTCTTCTATATTCTTATCTGTGTTTTTCATCTGTACTTTAGTCTTTATATTTTCTTTGAACTAGGTTTCAGAATTTGTCTACCTGCTGTCAAATTCACCTATTGCATTCCTGATATATATATATATTTTTTTCAGTTTTAGGATTTTCACCTGACTTTAATGGTGCCCAGTTCTTTGATGAACTTCTTTGCTATGAAAGTTCTTCCACTTGTCATCCAGTTTCTTAAACACATTAATTATTATTGTAGTTGCATGTCTATGTTCTCTTTTTTATTCTCTTAGTTTTCAGTGATTTGTTCTTGTACTTCTAAAATGCCAGGTAATTTTTTATTGAATGCTGGACATTATTAAAAAGTTGTAGGGATAACTCGAGGCTTGGAGTGATTTTAATCTTCTTCCAAAGATTTATTTCTCCTTCCGACTGGCATAGGATAGAGCAGAGAACTATAATAATCAATGCAGATTTTTTAAATTAAAAGTTAGATATTGGGTTATTCTTTTAATGCTGATCTATTTTGAGTTCATCTTTGTCCTTGGACATAACCTTCATGGGATCTCAGAGAAAACCTGGGGTAATTATTGTCATACCTCTTGCTTTGTTGATGCTGACCTCTACATTTTGCCTCCCTTCAACCTCAAAGACATCTGTAACTCTGTTCAATTTGTTGGCACATGTGGAATGTCAGCTCATCCTTTTGCACCTCTTCACTATTTTTAATAATCTGCCCAGTATTTCTAGCTGTTCTTAGTAAAGGATTAGTCTAGCCAGGCATGGTGGCGCACGCTTGTAATCCCAGTACTTTGGGAGGCGGAGACCGGAGTATCCGGGTTCGCGGCCAGCCTCAGCTCTCTCTCTCTCTCTGCCTGTCTCTCTCTCTCTCTCTACTTAGTGAGGCCCTCCGCAACTTCGTGAGACCCGGTTTCAAAATAAAGTATAAAAAATAGGGCCAGGGACGTAGCGCGGAGGTAGAATGCCCCTGCGTTCAATCCCCGGTACCGCAAAAAAAAAAAAAAAAAAAGTAAAGGATTAGTCTGCATCATGATAGTCAATCTTAGGTAGAAATCTCTTCTGCACTGTAGTTTTAATTTGCCTTTCTTTCATTATTGACAAAGGGAATAATCTTTTCATGTATTTACAGGTCATTATTATTTCTTGTTTTGTGAACTGCCTATCAAATCTTCAGTACATTTTTCTATTGGGTTGTTGATCTCCATGTTTTAATTTTAGAAGCTCTTAATATTAATGATATTAGTAACTCTTCATCTATGATTAAAATCTACAAAATTTTTCTTCAGTGTATAACTTTAAAAAATTTCTTATGGTATTTTTCCATCCAAAGGTTTATTATGCTTATGAAGTCACACATTTCCATTTTTCCTCATTATTTTTGTGTTTTGAGTCATAAATAGAAAACTTCTCTTGTTCCCAAGCATAGAGAAATCCACTACTGTGTTCTTCTGTAATTGTGTGTACAGGGATGTGTTGATGAGCAATTGAAAAAATGGCATACTTTCTGTAATCCACATAGTAAGGAAGAATATGGTGTAATGTTAATAATTCTAGCTGAAAATGTTACTTATTTTATTTTTATACTTTTACTGGTGTATTATAATTAAACATCATGGTGAGATTCAAAGAGATACATTAATATATGTGCACATCACTTGCTGTTTTTCCCACCATATCCCCCACTCTTTTTTCTCTTTCCCCATACATGTTAGTGATGCCTTCATATATGATGGATATAACATTATATGAACTGTTTCCTTCCTCAAGGCTCATTTTTCTACACCCCCACTCTTTCCTGCCCTAGTTCCCTTCCACTATTCTACTGGTTTCTCTCCTCATTTTTCTGAAGTCCCTTTTGTTTCCTGTTTTCATTCTAGTTTCCACATATGAGAGAAAACATATGACCCTAGACTCTCTGAGATTGGCTGATCTCACTTATCTTAATATTCTCTAAGTCTATCCATTTTCCTGCAAATGACATAATTTTGTTCTTTTTTTAATTTTTTTTTTTTAGGTACTGGGGATGGAACCCAGGGTCATTCTACCTCCGAGCTATGCCCCCAGCCCTATTTTTTAATCTTTATTTTGAAACAGGGTTTTGCTAAGTTGCAGAGGGCCTCACTAAGTAGCTGAGGCTGGCCACAAACCCAGATCCTCCAGTCTCAGCCTCCCAAGTACTGGGATTACAAGCATGCGCCACCACACCCGGCTCATAATTTTGTTCTTTATGAGAGGAGATATGCAATCGCAAATCCAGCTGATCCTTAACTCAATCATGCCATATATATATGAATAATAAATAAATATACATATTTAAAGCCTTTTTGTTGTTGTCATCATCGGTACAGGGGATCAAACACAGGGCCTTGTGCATGCTAGGCAAGTGTTCTACCACTAAGACACATCCCTAGCCCTCCAGCTGGAAATTTTAAGTTTTGCTTTTCCTCTTTCCCACCTCATTCTCAGGAACTAACAGAAAGAACTTAGGGACACAGTTACTTTCATATTGTCCTTAAGGAGCTGTAGGAGTCATTTCTCTTTCATGTGTTACCCTTTTTCTTGGTTATGTTGTCTAATCTCCCATCATCAGTGTTACTCTGTATTGATGTACCTTGAATACCTACATGTTTATTTCACCATTCTCTCCTTCACGTTCAGTTCCAAAGTCCATTTAGCATCTCTACCTAAATGATCCTTTACTTTAGACTTCAAACCTAAAATGATGATCTTCATCTTTTCCCACTCTCCTTCTATTTTTTGTCTTATTTATTTTAAGTGCTAACCTCTCTACCATGCATCCACCCAGGCTCCTAGCTTGGTCACTGCTGAGTCAGACTTCTTGATTGACAGCTTCAGTTAATCATTACCAGGAGTGCACATTTCTCCTGTAAAAGTCTCTTCCTTTGAAAAGATTACAAACTGGATCTTTCCCATCTTTGCACCATCCACACCAACAAACACATCAAGTTTAACATACTCTCCACTCAATAAGTATGCATGTAATGAAAATGAATTTAGTCTTCTGTATTAAGAAAAGTACAGAAATAATATTTTTTAAAAATTAAATGATTGACTTTCTAGAGTTTGACCTGTACCCTGTATTTATAAATGCCCTTGCTCTTCAATTTGGGCAAACATAAATATATACTTAACAAAGAAGTAAAAGATGATTGTTCTTTTGAATATCTAAAAAATCTTTCATGGCATGAAAACCATCCTGTTCCTACTACATTTAAGCATGTTTTACAGCTTCAAGCACAATGAACAGTTGACACACCTTCTGAAACTGAAAAACAATCGTCACAACTTCAGACTGGATACTCAGCAATCCACAGTCCACGGTGGCAGCATCTGAAGTCCTGTGAGGAAGCAAAAAGTCCTTCATTTATGTTGGAATGGCAACAACAAAACCCCCTTGGTGTCAGGAGAATGAGTCTTTTAGCTTTTAGCCATGCCTGAGGCAAGAGATTTTTCTTTTTCTCTCTTCAAAGGTTTAAACTACACACTACACACACACACACACACACACACATACACACACACACACACACACACACACACACTTCCCAAAATTTAAATTGAACATTGTGCTGATTAAATCACATTTCCTTTTTTGTGTGCTACCAGATTTCTAATTTGAGAAATTGTGTATGTGTGTATGTGATTATCTCACAAATTAAAGAGAACTTAGAAAACAGCTCTGAAGTACTACAGCAACTCAACCCACTATTTCCTCCTTTAGCCTTCACTGTGAAAGAAGCTGATTCCCAGGAGTGTTTTTAAATTTCAGAGGGCAGCGGAGGGTGACAGAGCAATTGGCAGTCAGGCTGCTCCAGCTCTCTGTTAATCGGGATCGTCTTCTTTCCCTCTTCTAGCTCAAAGCGAGGACATATCTGCAGGGTCTGTGCAAAGCCAAGGCTCCGGTAACACAGAGGATGCTACAGATCCTGATGGTGAGTTTCTGAGCTGTCTGAGGGCAAGCTATAAATCAGGCACATTTTCTGTGTGCAATCTAGAATTAAGAAGTGATCTCTTCTATCAACACATTCAGTTAGAACAAAGTAAATTTCAAAAGCCATATTCTATTAGGAAATAATAAAAATGGCAGCCTCTTTTTTTTAACACTAGCCAACTTTAGAGAAGCACATACCTTTATTTAAACACATCTTGCAATACTGGAGCCCACCTGGTGAACTTCATAGAAGTATCACTTACTTCTGCAGAAGGTACTTGACTTATTGTTATCTGTGCTTCATTCAAGGGAGCACTAGCTTGAATTCAGGTTAGGATTCTTCTTGGACCTTCATTGCTTCACCACATTACAACAGATGCCTTTGGCAGAAACATAGTAACTCTCTAAGGGCACATTAAAAATTTTTAAAAAGCGTTCATTATTTACATCAAATTTTGAAGGCATCTGTGTTAGCTTTTTGTCACTGTAACAAAAAGAACTTCATGGAGGAAAGATTTATTTGGGGTTACAGTTTCAGAGGTTTCTGTGCATGGTCAGCTGGCTGCATTGCTCTGGGCCTGAGGTGAAGCTGGACGTCATGGTGGAAGGGCATGGCAGAGAAAAGCTGCTCAGCTCATGGCAGCCATGAACAAAATATAGTCCCCAAGAGTATGTTCCTAGTGACCTACTTCATCCAACTAGGCTCCATGTGCCTGCAGTTTCCACACCTCCAGGTAGTCCATTCCACAATCGGATGAATCCACTGATGAGCTCAGAGCTCTCGTGATCCAATCACTCCCCCAAAGCCTCACCTCTGAACTTTGCTGCATTGGGTACCAAGCCTTAAACACTTGAGTCTTTGAGGGACATTTTATATTCAAACCACAATGGAATCTAAAGAGTCTGAGCTTCATGCATATAATATCCCCTTGCACCTATACAACCATTCTGAGCACCCATTGAAATATCATTACTTACATTAGAAAAATGACTTACTTCATCATACGTGTTTTAATAACCAATGATTCCACTGACCCACAGAGCTTAGGAAAACCAGAATTCACCACGTGGTCAACTGTTTATATATCTTGCTACTTGAATTATTTTATTTTTAAGTGTTACATAAAAATAAATATTGCACATTTACATGGGGTGCCATGTTATGTTTTAATACATGTATACACTGTGCATTGTTTAAATCATGTTAAGTATATTTATCTCCTTAAACATTTATTATTTCTTTATGGTGAAAACTTTCAAATACCTTTCTTATAGCTTTCTGAAGTAGACAGTGTATTATTGTTATCTATAGTCACCCTACTATGCAACAGCAAACCAGAACTTCTTGCTCCTATCTTTAACTCAACCCATTGACATTTCCCCATCTCTTCTCCCACCTCTATTCTCCCCAGCTTTTAGTAACCACCATTCTACTCTGAATTTCTCTGAGATCAACTTTTTTAGATTCCACATATGAATGAGATAATGTGGTACTTGTTCTTCTGTGTTTGGCTTATTTCATTTAACATAATGATTTCCAGTTCAATACAAGTTGTTGCAAATGACAAGATTTCATTCTTTTTTCATTTTTTATGCCATTGTGAATATGTACCATATTTTCATAAATTGATACACACTTAGGTTGTTTCCATTTATTAGCTATTATAAATATTGATGCTATGATCATGGGAGTACAGATGTTTTTTCCACATACTGATTTAATTTCCTTTGGATATATAACCAGTAGTGGGATTGCTGAATCATATGGTAGTTCTAACTATAATTTTTTGAGGAACTTCCATCCTGTTTTCCATAATGGCTATAATAATTTATGTTCCCAAAAATGGTATGCAGGGGGTTTCTTTTTTGCACATCCTCACCAGCACTTCTTATCTTATTATAATTTTTAATAATATCTATTCTTACATAAAGCAATATCTCATGACTTTCATTTGCATTTCCCTGGTTAATGTTGTTGAGCATTTTTTCAGGTACCTGGTGGACATTATTGTGTCTTCTTTCTTGAAATGACTACTTAGATCTATTTCCTGTTTTTTAATCATTTAAAAAATGTATAACTCTTAAATGTTCCCAATCTGTAGATTGTCTGCACTACCTTGATTGTTTCTGTTTCCGTGATGATGCTTTTTCATTTTAGATTTTGAAAATCCTTATATATTCTGGTTATCTCTTGTCAGATACATAGGTTGCACAGGTTTTCTCCGATTCTATAGGTTGTCTCTTCACACTGTTGTTTATTTCCTTTGCTGTGTAGAAGCTTATTAGTTTGATTTAATCCCATTTGTCAATTTTTGCTTTGAATTCCTATACTTTTAGAAGTCTTTTCTAAAAATTTCTTGCCCATTCCAATACCCTGAAGCATTTCCACTAAGATTTTTTCTAGTAGTTTTATAGTTTCAGTTCTTACATTGAAATCTTTAATCAATTTGGAATTGACTTTTATAACTGGTGAGAGGGCTCCATTCTTCTGCATGTGGATATCCAATATTACCAGCACCAATGCATGTTCTTAGCACATTTATCAAAAATCAGGTGGCAGTATATGTGTGGACGCCTTACTTTTAGGCTCTCTAGTCTACTCCATTGGTCTAAATGTCTGTTTTTATGCCAAAACCATGCTGTTATAAAGTCCTGCTCTGTTCCTTTTTTGCTCAAGATGGCTTTGGCTACTTTGGGTTTTTAGTGGTTCCATATAACTTTTTCAGAATTGTTTTTCTAGTTCTGTGAAGAATTTCACTGATGTTTTGATAGGGATTAAATTTCTTTGGGTAGTATGGGCATTTTTTATTGGTGTATTGTAATTATACATCATAAGGAGGTTCAGAGTGATATAGACATACATGCACACAGCACTTGTGTTTCCCTCCAGGTCCCATCTCATCCTATCTCTTTCCCCATACATAATATTGAAATTGGTATCAATTACTTCATAAATGAACATAGGATTATTTCAACTATTTCCCTTATTAAACCCCCTTCCACTGTTCTATGAGCATCGCCCTTATTTATCTGAAGTCTTTTTGTTTTTCCAATTTCTCTCTAGCGTCCACATATGAATGAAAACACGTGGCACTTCACTTCCTGGGACTGGCTAATCTCACTTAGCATAATATTCTCTAGTTTCATCCATTTTCCTGCAAATGACATAATTTTGTTCTTTATGGCAGAATTTATGTTCTTTATGGTATATACATAAAATTCCATTGTATATACCAAAGTTTCATGATCCATTTATCTGTTGAAGGACAGATGAATGGATCAGAGGAGTAGCTGGTAAAGAATTTCTCCAGCTGGTTCCATAATTTGGCTATTGTGAATTGTGCTATTAAAAACATGGATATGCATGTAGCCCTAAAATATTCTGACTTCATTTCCTTTGGGAAGATCCCCAAGAATGGTATAGCTAGGTCTTATGGTGGTTCCCTTCCCAGTCTTTTAAGGAACTTCCACACTGATCTCCATAGCAGCTATACTAATTTTCAATCCCACCAATAGCATATAAGGGTTCCTAGTTCTCTATATCCTTGCTATCCTTTATTATTTGTACTTTGTATTCTTTTTCTTTGTTTTTTTTCTTTTTTCCTTTTTATCTTTTATTTTTTCTTTCTTTCTTTGTTTTTGTTTTTTTTTTTTTTGCTTTTTTTTTGGTACTGGGGATGGAACCCAGAAGCATTCTCCCTCTGTGGTACACTCCCAGCCCTTTGTATTTTTTGTTTTGAGAAACAGTCTTGTTCAGTTACTGAGAGTCACTACATTACTGAGGTTGTCTTCTAACCTGTGCTCCTCCTGTCTCAGCCTTCCTATTGCTTGTAATTTTGATGCTTGCCATTCTAAGTGGAGTTAGATAAAATATTAGTATCATTTTGATTTGTATTTCCCTGATTGCTAATGATGATAAGCATTTTTTCATATATATTTATTGGATATTTGTATTTTTTCTTTTGAGAAGTGTCTATTCAGATCCATTGCCCATTTTTTGATTGAGTTATTTGGGGTTTTTTTTAGTGTTAAGTTTTTAAAGTTTTGTGTATATTTCTAGATATTAATCCTCTCTCAGAGGAGTAGCTGGTGAAGAATTTCTCCCATTCTGTAGGCTCTCTATTTAGATTCTTGACTTTGTTTCACAGAACCTTTTCATTCTGATGCCATACCATTTATTTATTTTTGGTTTATTTCCTGAGCTTTGGGGTCTTATTGAGGAAGTCTCTACCAATGTCTGTATGCTGGAGTATGGGTTCTATGCTCTCTTCTACTAATTGCATCTTCTCTGGTCTAATTTCTATATTGAAAACCCTCCTGGCTTTTAGAATTTGGGTTGAGAAAACTGCTGTAATTTGTATTGGTTTGCCTCTAAATGTCACCTTCTTTTAGCTGTTGCTGACTTTTCCTTGGCCTCAGCATTGGTCATTTTAGTTATAGTGTGGCACGATCTTCTATGTTCTTTTCTCATTGTGGCTCTTTATGTCTCCTGTTCGTGAATGTCCATCTTATTTTCTAGATTTGCAAAGTTCTCTGATTTTTTAAAGAGGTTTTTTTTATCCCTTTGGTTTATATCTTTAGGCCTTCCTCAATTCCAATTAACCCGATATTCAGTTTCTTTATTCTATCTCAGATTTCTTGAATATTCTGATCATGATCTCTTATTGTTTTTTCTATGTTATTGACTGTGTGTTCAAGTTTAAATTTACTGTCTTCTAAGGTTGAGACACTGTTTTCCAGGTGGCCTAATATATTGGTGATATTTTCTATTGAATTTTTAATTGGTTTTTTGCATTCTTTATTTCATTCAAAATATCTGTTAGAAATTTTTTATACAGGGTTTTGATTTCTTTGTTGACATATTCTTTCATTTTATGTTCATTCTGAGTTCCTTCCTTATATCTTCTTTTAGATCATTTATCAATCTTATGATCAAACTTCCAAGTTATCCCTCTGGAATTTTCTGTTCCCCTGCTTTTGTAACTTCTATTGTTGTGGGGTTGTTGCTTTTTTTACTGGTTTGTTAGCCTTTTTCTCATGTTATCAGGGTTTTGTTACAGCGCTTTATGTAATGCTTCCCTTCTCATTCCTCAGTGCTGCTTGGTGTAGCCAGGCACACTAACTCTTCGCTGAGTTAGGAGTATAACTCAGGTGCACATATTCTGTCTCATTAATTTGTAGTGTCACCATAGACTTGAATCTCTTATGTAAATGTGAATAGCAATAACTATTGTATAACACACCAAACAACATTAAAGCATGTACCAGGTTCCTATTATGCTTTCTACTATAATTATATCTCACAAAACCTGGATGATGCAGATAGCAGTTATCACAGTAACAATATGCATCCATAATCTTCACACAAAGTTGTATCACGTGTGTCCTCAAGGGCTTCTACAGTTCTAATAATCACAACAACATCTGAAATAGGGAAAGGAGCTGTATACGCTAAATATTTCTAAAGGATGGTAACAGTATGGTTTGTTAGTAGATAGGGAGCTGAGGTAGGAGGGTTAAAGAAAATTTCAAATTTTCAGTGGGAGAATTAGAGAGAAATCAGGTAAAATGTAGTAGGTGTAGATCATAGAGATGGGAAGAAAAAAATAGGCACAAAAGACTAGAGGTGGAATGAGTAAGCATGGTTAAAAATTTTGGCTAATAGAGAAATAAGTGAGGATAGGATGAGAAACATGGGAATCAGAGAAAGAACCAAGCTATACAATTTGCAGCAATCTAACAAAACCATTAGTTATCAAATATAGTACCAACTAGATAAGAAAAGAGTAATAGGGAGAGAATGATTATGATGAAGAGGAACTGAAGGAACCAGTAGATATTTAGATGTATGAACAAGAGTCAGTTGGTGTGTACAAAAGCAGACAATCAAATATACAAAGAATGATAAAAAGAAAAAGAAAAAACAAGCAAACAAATTTAAAAAAACTTAAAAATTCATTAACAAAATGTGACTTATTTATCCCCATTGAAAAGGGAAAGTCCGTGCATAAGTGTGGATAGTCTCTTCCCATGCCAGTTTTTTTTCTTTTTTCTTGGGTTGGGACCTCTTTGAGTAGTGAGTTGTAATCACTACTCCAAAGCTCTATTCCAGAGATTAAGCTCCCTGCCAGATGTCAGGTTGTCCCAGTATCTTAGAAACTGCCCAGGAAGTAGGAGAACTGAGATGGCCTTGGAGGTTTCTGGAATACTTCACTGATGAAATGAAAAAACAGGGTGGGCTGGGAGGGAGGCCTGCTGTGAACTGCTGCCCTCTCCCCTGTCTGCTTGGATCACAGGCTCACTCCAGCCTGTCTTATGCAAAGCAAGTGACAGGGGAGGTTAGCAGAGCATGGTCTACTTGGGAGTGAGAAGGGCTGATCTGGGGTAGGTAGACTGAACTTCCAGGACTTAGAGGTTCCTCCATACTTTGCTGATAGAATGGGACCATACAGCAGGCAGGGAGAGAAGCTTGTAGCTGATTTCTGCTGACTCCACCATCTGAGTGAATGGCTGTCTAAAAGCTGGTCCCTCTGTGCTCAGAACTCCCTCCACTCCACTCAACCTGGGACAGATAAGAACTGCACTATCAACTTGGTAGTGGGAATGAGCAGAGCTGAGCTGGTCTGTTATTCTGAAATTCAAAGTGTAGTAAGCAAATTCGCTCTTTGTAAATTTCACTTCAGTCCCAGCATAGGCCACCACCTATGTGACTGTCCCTATGAGACTTCTTCCTTGACTCTGAGCACTCCTGCCCAAATTTTGCTCTCACCTCATTTGAGCTTGGGTGCCATCAGGTTCAAGGGGAATACGGGCAGAGCACGCAGCTGCTGTTTTTCCGTGTGGCAGGACACATCATCCATGGGTGTAGACATCTCTGTCTCAGGTACCCTTGCTATCTGGACATTTGACCCTGGGGCTTGGATTGGTGTTGATCTGGGATTTGTGGTTATTTTTCTTAAAAAGCCATGGATCCTGCTACTCAGACATAGATTGCAATTTGTTCAGTTCTCCTTTCCAGTCTTGGCTTACTGTTAAAAAAAAATAGGTAGTTGTATTCTCCTGCCAGTTCTCTGTGTATTTGCTGATTTGTTGAGTATGGGACCCAAAGAAAATAGAGGCCAGCAGTAAGGACATAACCTCAGCCCCCACACACACACGCTCATCCGGCACAGCTGCAGATAACCACTTAGTTATATATACTTCACACTAGAACATCTAACAATTTAGGTTGAACAAGTCTATTAAACAATGTACAAGTCCTAAAACTTAGAGAACTTCAAATACTTAACAAATAGCTAGTTACAAACAAGCAGGAGGAAGGGGATGATAAATCAAGTCCAGGAATGGGAAAGACATTGTGTGTCAAAACAGCTGCTCTTTTATAGGGTTCCTATAGGTTTCTGTAGGTGCTGTTGATTTTCCTTGGCAGGCTTATACAACCTTACCAGACACTTGTCATTTCCACAAATGTACTAATGACATAAGTGCATCAGACACAGGAAGAGATTCATGATCTAAGGGTCTGTTATCAATTTTATTGCAGGTATGTTGGTCTTAACCTTATACTGACATGTCAGAACAAGTTGTTTGATGAGTTTCTGAGGCTGTTTATGTCCCATGCTCTATACAGTTGACATGTTTGAACAAGTTGCTTATGAGCTCCTGAAGTTGTTTTATGTCCCATGCTCTACACAGTCCATCCCCTGATTACTGAAGCATAGACCAGCAAAGGGAATCACAAAATTATGGATACACAGGAAACCTAAGCAAGGTAATATAACAATTTAAAATTCAAAATCAAATTTTAATGGTATTCAGAGTCAAATTTTAAAGGTATACTGAAGCTATAGGTGAAAGTTATAGCATGAATTAAACCTTACCTTTACATCTTCCCAAAAGAAAATGTAAAGAAAAGATACAAACAAAAATACACTGTGCTAAGTGGGTGAGGAAAGGCTAAGCCATGTCAGTAAAGTAGCACCAGCCAGTACAGAAAGTTGATATGGGGTCCAAGAAAAGGAAGATCCTTACCCAAGACATTTGTTTTACAAGAGTGAGTATATAGAATATCCAGGAGCTTAACTTAAACAGGGTTCTTTTTTTTTTAAGATTTTCACAGGATTTATAGGTCTTTCAGTAGTTTACAGAAATAATTTTTAGGGGGTTCAGGTGGTTCTGGACATGCACAGGTTTAATTTTATAACATCTTATAAGGACTCAGTTGGAGAGATTTAGGCATCAGTGCCATGTAGTATTTGTTCTGTGAGCCTAAAAGTCAAAGTAGTATTATACATTATAAAGGAGAATATAACAGAGAGCCAAAGTCAGAAGATAGCTTGTTGAATTATGCAAGGTCTTTTAAATGTTTCTATGAGTATGGCAATCTGGCTAAACTTTTCTGCTGGATGTACAAGACCAAGAAGTAGCCCCATGTTGGACAAGCATAAATTTTTATTTATTTATTATTTATTAATCAGGGACCGCCATTCACATTTTTTTCTCTAATCTTTTGCTCGCTGGTAAACCAAGGATCTGAAGTAGCTAAAAGTGATTTTGAATGGCGCGCCTTAACCACCTTATCCTTTAGCTTAGCCCACATTATGCCAATCTGGTAGCTACCTTAGTTAATTTAGAGATTACAATACATTCAAATTTCCATCTGATTTTAGAATACCGGTAGTCTACCTTCAGCTTCTCATCTTTCAGCATATTCAAAGATTAGCTTTGCCAGCCATTTTCCCATCATGCACTTATTTTTATGTAGGGAGAGCATCCTTAAGATGTAAAAGAATGTCTCAGAATTTACTGTGCTGTAAAGCTTGGTGAGGGGTGCCCCCCTGTAACCAAACAGGGACTCTTTCACTGAACAAGCACAGCTACAGGAGTGTTTTGGGGCCAAGTGCCAGAAAGAAGGTTGGGGTTTCTACTGGTGCGTCTTAGGAATAAGCAGGTCAGTATGAGCCTCCTGACCAGGTGTCCTGCATTCATACATGCTGTAGGCAACTGCCTTGAACCGATGGGATGTTTACCAGTGCAGAGGAAAAAGATAGAAAAAAGTAGAAGGAAGGATGCTCTCTTCTAACTGAATTAGATTCATATCCCCAAATGGTTTAATTTTTTGAAGCAAATTGATGAGTCTGGCTAGGCAAGTTTTGGCATAGCAGCACATCCTATTTATAATTTTTATACCCCATACAGGCCACCAACTGTTGCGAGCAATGGGCCGAAAGTTCCTAAGACCAATATGTCAGGTCACATACGATTTGTGTTTTTCCACAATGTTACAAGGTTTATTCAACACTCGAAGGTTATACCATGTGGGAAATTATTAGTAAATTCTATAAGTAAGGTTAAGCTAGTTTTGGATGCCAAGTAGCTGCTTTGCCAAAAGCCAATTAGCTATGAATTCGCATCAAACAATTCACTTCACACTAGAAAAATCTAACAATTTAGGTTGAACAAGTCTATTAAACAATATACAAATCCTAAAACTTAGAACACTTTAAATACTTAACAAATAACTAGTTACCAACAAGCAGGGGGAAGAGAATAACAAACAAAATTTAGGAATGGAAGAGGAGATTCTGAAGTTGGTCCATGTGCTGAGAAGGCAGAAGAGCCACACTGATTCTTGGTCAGCAAAGAGCAGGGCCAAAACAAAGTCGCTGGATCAGAATCATACACGCAGTAGACTTGTGGCATAAGCTCAGTGTACTGTGTGTCGAAACAGCAGCTCTTTTATAGGATTCCTATAGGTTTCTGTAGGTGCTGTCGATTGTCCTTGGCAGGCTTATACAACCTTACTAGACACTTGTCATTTCCACAAATGCATCAGACACAGGAAGAGATTTACGATCCAAGGGTCTGTTATCAATTGCAGCACAGGCGTGTTGGTCTTAGCCTTATACTGACATGTCAAAACAAGTTGCTTGATGAGTTCCTGAGGTTGTTTATGTTCCGTGCTCTATACAGTTGACATGTCTGAACAAGTTGCTTATGAGCTCCTGAAGTTGTTTTATATCTCATGCTCTACACATGACTATATGTTTTTTGTCTTTGATTCTGTCAAGGAGGTATATCACATTTATTGGTTTGCACATATTGAACCATCCTTGCTTCCCTGGATGAATTCTACTCGATCAGGGTGAATAAACTTTCAAACATGCTATTGATATCAGTTTTCTAGTTTTTGTTGAGGATTTTGTATCTAGGTTTATCAAGAATAATGGCTTGTAGTTTGTTATTGGTGTGCCCTCATATGATATGGGTATGACCTCATGGAATGATTTTGGAAGAATTCCTTCTATTTGTTGGAATAACTGAAGGAGAATTGTTATTAGTTCAGCTTATAATGTTTGGTGGAATTCATCAATGAAGCCATCTTGTTCTGGGCTTTTCTTTATTTGCTATTGGTCTTTTCAGGTTTTTTATTTCTTTTTTTTTTTTTTGCGGTACTGGGGATTGAACCCAGGGGCGTTCTACCTCCGCGCTACACCCCTGGCCCTATTTTTTATACTTTATTTTGAAACCGGGTCTCACGAAGTTGCAGAGGGCTCACTAGGTAGAAAGAGAGAGAGAGAGATAAGGAGAGAGAGAGAGAGAGAGCTGAGGCTGGCCGTGAACCCGGATCCTCCGGTCTCCGCCTCCCAAAGTACTGGGATTACAAGCGTGCGCCACCACGCCCGGCCCATCCAGGTTTTTTATTTCTTAATGATTCAGTCTCAGTATAGTATATGTGTCTAGGACTTTGTGCACTTCTAGATTATCAAATTTGGCACATACTTGATCACAATGATCTTTTTATTTCTCTGGTGTTATATATAATTTCTTTCTTTATATCTCTGATTTTATGTATTAGTTTTTGCTCTTCTTAGTCCAGCAGTCTACTGTTTTATCCTCATATAATCAGCTGTTTGTTTATATGTGTTTTACTTTAGTCTCCAACTAATTTATTTCTGCTCTGATCTTTATTATTTCTTTCTACTAATGTTGGGTTTGTTTTCTTCTTGTTTTTCTAGTCCCTTGAGATGAAGGAATAGATTATTTATTTGAGATCTTTTTTATTTTTTGATGTAGGCATTGATTGCTGTAAATCTCCATCTTACTACTGCTTTTCCTATATCTCATAGGTTTTAGCATGCTGCATCTTCATTGGTTTTAAGGAATTTTTAAATTTCCTTCTTGATTTTTTCTTGACTCATTGCTTATTCAAAAGTAAGTTATTTAATTTCCATGTACTTTGATAGTTTCCAAAGTTTTTCTTATTATTGATTTCTAGGTTTATTACATTATAGTCAGGAAAGATACTCAATGTGATTTCAATTTTTAAAGATTTGAGATTTGTTTTATAGTCTATCATATGACCTGTTCAAAGAACGTTCCATGCATTGATGAGAAAAAATATGTATTTGGCAGTTGTTGGATAAAATGTTCTGGAGATTTCTGATAGGGCCATTTGTTATAGGGTACAATTTAACTCTTTTTTTCTTTGTTGATTTTCTAGTTAGATGATCTGTCCATTCATAAAAGTGGGGCATTGAAGTTCCCAACTATTACTGTTCTAGAGTCAATTTCTCCCTTTAGGTCTGCTAATGTTTGCTTTATATATTTGGCTGCTGTAATTTGGGGTGCATATATATTTAGAATTGTTATTTCCTCTTTCTGAATTGACCTTTTTGTCATTATAAAATGACATTCTTTGTCTCTCTTTACTATTTTCATTTGAAGTCTGTTTTATCTAATACATGTATGGTCACAAGTATGCATTCCTTTTGCATGAAGTATTTTCCTCACTTTCAGTGTATTTGTTCTTGGAGGTGATGTGAGTTTCTTGTAAATAACATATAGGTTTTGTTGTTTATCCATTCATTTACTCTGTGTCCTCTTTCTTTTTTAAAAGTCTGGTACAATGAGCTATGTCCCTTCCCCCTTTTTTTTCTTAATTGGGTGCATTATAATTTTACATTATAATGGGGTAGAGAATGTTAGAAAAGTACATGCACACAACTCTTGTTGCCTTCCCCACTGCGTCCCCCCATCCTAACCCTGCAAGTCTTTGAGATTGAAACTGACAATTTTGTGTACATTCAGAGTATTATTTCTACTATTGCATTCTTTATGATTTTGTCCCCCTCCCCTTCCCTAATCACCCTTGGTCATTCCCCTGGAGTCTCTGCTCATCTATCTGATGTTGCCCTTATTTCCAAATATCTCTCTAGCTTCCACATATAAGAGAGAACATACATCTATTTGTTCTTTGGGGCTGGATGTGCTCAGTATAACATTCTCAAGTTCCATCCATTTTCCTGAAAATTGTCTAATTTTGTTCTTCTTTATGACTGAGTAAAATTCCATTGTGTGTATATACCAAAGTTTTGTGATCCATTCATCTATTGATGGACATCCATGCTGGTTCCATAATTTGGCTATTTTAAATTGTGTTGCTATGAACATGGATATGTATGAAACAAAGTCAGAATATTATAATCTCTATCCCTTTAAAAAACATTTTATTTCAAGATGGGCTCTTGCTGAGTTATCCAGCTGGCTTCAAACTTGAGATCCTTCTGGCTTAGCCTTCCTTCATAGTTGCTGAGATTATAGGCATGTGCTCCTAACTACTCAGTCTTTTAACTGGAAAATTTTGTCCAGTGACTTTCAAGGTAATTATTGACAAGTAAAGCAGTATTACAGCCATTATATGATTTGTTTTCTAGTTTAATTATGGTTTCTTTCTTTATCCCTCTTTTTTAGTCTGTCTTTTAATTAAGCAATTCACTCTAGTATGTTTTTATTCCTTATTATTTTAGATTTGTCTATTATACATTTTTACTTTTTGGTTACCATGAGGCTTTAAAAAACACATTTTGATTATAACAAGCAATTTTGATATAGTAGCAACTCTACATAAAAAACAGAAACAAAAGAGTAAGAGAAAAATATAAATATACTATAAAGAAAATGATCCCATTGCACCCTATCCCTTTCCACATTTCAATTTATTTTACATCTTTCTGTAGTACCTCTATAACATATTAATAATAGTTATTTTTATTATTTTAGTCTTCATGCTAAAGATATGAATGGTATCTGAATATACCATTATATTCAGATATTCATTATATTCATTATTCATTATATTCACAATAATAATACCTTCTGAGTTTGTTGGTATAATTACTCTTACCAGTGAATCTTATACATTCCCATGTTTTCTTCTTACTGACTGATGTCTTTTACTTTCAGTTTGAAGAACTTTCTAGTAGAATAGGTCTGATAGAAATATACTTTCTCAGCTTCTGTTTATCTGGAAATGTCTTTACTGGGTATGGTAGTTTTAGTTGACATAATTTTCCTTCAGTGCTATGAAATTCTTATGTCACATTCACTAGCCTAAGGTTTCTGCTTACAGTCAGCTGTCAGGAGACTCAGAACACCCCTGTGTCTTGTTTGTTTTCTCTTGTAGCCTTGAGAATTTTCTCTTTATCTTTTACATTTCAGATTGATTTTAAGATATCTTGAGGTAGATATGATTGAGATAAATTTTACTGGTGACCTTTGACCTTTCTGTACCTGGATATTTGTATCCTTCTCTAGGTTTCATAAGTTTTACATTATTATTTCTTTGAATGCTCTACCCTTTTGTCATTCTCAAGTCATTGTTGGAACCAAATATTTGTTTTCATAATACTGTCCCAAAATTTATATAAGCTTTCTTCATTCCTCATTTTTTTCCTCCTCCAACTGTACATTTTCAAATAGCCTATCTTTGAAATCATTAGTTCATTCTTCTGTTAGATATATCCTGTTGTTGATGCCTTCTCTTGTGTTTTTAATTTTTCTGAGTGTATTTTTAGCTCATGAATTTGATTTTTTAGATGGCTTCCATCTCTTTAAGTTTTTCTGTGCTTTCTTTGAGCTCAGTGGGTTTCTGTAAAATAACTATTTTAACATCTCCGAGTTCTCCCATAATTACTACCTGGTCAGTTGCTGGCACCTTATTTTGAGTATTAGGTGAGGTTATGGTTTTCTGAAAGCCATTGATGATTATTGGCATGTGATATCATCTAGGCATTGAAGAATTTGGTATTTGTTGGAATAATGTTTTCCTAATCTGGTTTTGTTTGTGTCTATCTTTCCAGGAATTGTAAGTAGACTGCTCACTTTTTCAGAGCCTATAGTCACTCCCAATATTTCAGCACTACATGGCCAGGTCCGGATTTAATGGGAGTCTACCATTAATATGCTGTTTTAGTAACAGAAGGCAATCCAATCCGTTTGGTCCCAAATACACCCTTGCTATATTTTACAGAATGAGAGTATCTAGAAGGAGTAGTGTGTTCCTGCATGCCTTTCCCTAGTGCCTGGGTAGGCTCAGGTGCTTCATATAGTTACCAGCGTGTAGTGGTCACATTGCAGAGTCTGCCCAGCTCTGCAAAGAGTTACCATGGGTGGACAAGTCCTAGGCTGCTACGTCACACCCATGATCACCAGTGCCACCAAGGTTTGTCACACCCTAAGCATGTCACGTCCTGCCATGACCAGCATACTAGGTTAGAATGAAGGTGTATACTGCTGCAACCAGCCACAGTGATGCTCACTGGAGGAGAAGTTTGAGAGACTGGGGATGCACATCTTTTCCTGGCAGTTGAGCTGTGTACACAAGAAACCCGGGGATGTGGGCCATTAAAACCTGTGCAATGTTAACTTTCACCACCTAGCACTAAGTTCCAGGGCAAAATCTTGTACCTCATTGTGCTGTCCAAGGTTGGGGTAGTGTTGAAGGTGGTCCCTTGGCCACCTAGTTGATGCTAAGGTGAGTTATGCTTGCTTCTCACAGTTGCAACCACCTGCACAGTCTCGGGTGCACTGATGCCTGTGGCACAGCTGGCACATCAAACCAGAGTCCATCACAATGGAGTACAGGTTTATGCCTGGTGATAAGGTGGGCCACACCTGAGTCTCACAGTTGCAGGGTCCCGCACAGTCTTAGGAAAGGTGAAGTTGTATCCCAAGGCCACGCCAAGATAAAAACTGATGTAGGCCAAAATGAGAACCTTTCCATTTGATGCAGGGCCAGTCTAGAAACTCTGTATGTAAGCTATGGCCTTACACAGGACCTTTTGTTTCTGCTGGGTGCTGGGTCTCACTGTAGAAGGCCTGGTCTCCAAGATAAAGCCCTATGCTAGCTTTTGTGTCCTGTCCCCCAGTGGGTAGAATCTTGCTCCCCACTCTAGGGTGGAGGTGTGCTGGAAGCATCTGTGGGTATTGAGCTAGGTTTCAAGTTTAAGGTATGGACTTAATTGTGTGTCCCTCTTTTAAGGGGGGGGGGAGCATGCATTTCAATAGTGGACAGTGTGGGGAGGGGTTTATAGGCAACTCTTTTATTCCTGTCTTCTTTAACATACCTTTTTTTTTTTTTTTTTTTGCACAGTACCGGGGATTGAACCCAGGGGTATTCTACCTCCGCGCTACACCCCCGGCCCTATTTTTTATACTTTATTTTGAAAACGGGTCTCACGAAGTTGTGGAGGGCCTCACTAAGTAGAGAGAGAGAGAGAGAGGTATATATAGAGAGAATGAGAGCTGAGGCTGGCCGCGAACCCGGATCCTCCGGTCTCTGCCTCCCAAAGTACTGGGATTACAAGCGTGCGCCACCATGCCCGGCTTTAACATACCTTTTAGGTTTGTCATAGGAAAAGCAGGCACTGTGGTCTCTTATCTGACTTCTTTAGTTCTTGTGAAGGTGATTTAGTGTGTGAATATCTGTTCAGCTTGTGTTTGTGGGGAGATGATAACTGAAGGATTTTATTCATCTGCATCTTGCTCTGCCTCAGAGTATTTTTAGGCAAAGAAAAAAGTAAACTATCATCTTGTGAATTGCCTCTGTTAATTACAAGCCCTCCTACACAAACTGATATATTACTCATGGGTGTGCATTCTCTAGGAGATAATGATTCTAAACTCCAGACCTATCTATTTAAAGTCACAACATGTTAGTCGTGCTCAGTTGAACTAAACATGCCCCAGTCTAACTTTGATGCTATTGACATGGTTCCTTATTATTCCTTTACAAAGCAGATTCTGAGAAGTATTGGGCCCATGCAATGCTCTTTGAACAATAGGGAAATAAATATGTGCAAGATTGAGTTTTAGTCCTTATTTGGAGATTCACCATGGATCACAGTCTCTTAGCAATAAAGAAACTTACTTAACATGGTTTCATATTGCTTCCCCAAAAGTTATTTGAGCACAGTGACATTTATTAAAAGGTTTTAGAACTAGTATTCCTTGGGTGGGAGAAGGAAAAGAAACAAAATATTCTATATTTTATCTAGTACTCTTCTGTATTGAGATGGGTGAAGTGACAGAACCTTGTGAGTCTCTTTAAATTGACAGAGTTGCTACACCTTGCTGATTTACACATGGGGTTTTACAATGAACTCACATGTGATTAGAAACATAGGATCATTTGCAGGTGACAATAGGAGATGTTCCTCATTGGGAGAGAGTTGAATGTGATACTATAGAATGCCATCCCCTTTTTCAAGCATCTTTGGAGTGTGAAAGACATTTGACACTATTTTACTCTAATTGAACCTTTATGTTTGAGGAAAAGTTTCAAGTTATTGGTTTTGTGCAAATAAATGAAGGTTTCTATAGTGAGGGTGTCAGTCAGTCTCACTTGTGTCTGGCAGACTCAAAGGCCATCAGGGAGGTGGGGCAGTTTGGCTATTAGTTTGGGGGACATATTTGAGTTTTCCTGGTTGGTCCTAAGTTAGAAGCAGAAACAGAAAAGAAGGAAGTTGATCACTGACCAGGTTCTGTACATTCTCAGCCAACTGTCGTAGAGATTGCGGTTTGGTTGTCCAGACTTCCTGTTACAAAGGTTTTGAGTCAGAGATTATCTCACCATTCTCCATGTGTATATTCAGTCTCTCAGCTTACAGTATGGGCTTGAATGCTTTTACAATATCAGGGTCATTAAACCTGCTGGCCTTTGGAAAGTTCAAGAGTGACTGCTATGGGCTGCTTCTGGAGAAAGGCAGTAATTACGTGTTCTATTTTTATGCAAATGCTCACATAGAATACACACAGTCAAGTCAAAGCACACTTTTTTTATAGCTGTGTTATCTGGTTAGCTGTTTTGCTTTTCTATTTCATGGCATCTACTGCCGCTGAACCCAATGGAAAGGTTGCAGGATCTGTTTTGAATTCTGCAATTGAAAACATGTCAAACCAACCAGGTTTGTTAACATTGCCATTTTGGAGGAAACTGATTAATTGCTTGCATCACTTTCTCTCTTTGTTAAGGCTTTCAAAAATATTTATTTAAGGACGGTAATTGTTATGGTTTGGATATAGAATGTCACCTGGAAAAGCTCCTAGAAGAGATGAACTGATTGACTTATGAGGGTTCTAAACGCATCAGTGGGTGAAAATCCATTACTAGATCAGTGGATTTTTTGGGTGGTGAGTAGGCAGATGGGTTCCTTGTCCCCTTGCTCTTTCAGCTCCCTGCTGCAGATATGACCTAGCCTAACATGAACTGAAACCTTCAAAACTGTGGCCAGATACATTTTCATTTCTCTAAGTTGTGATTGTCAGGTGTTTTGGGTTACAGCAGTGAGAATGCTGACTAAAATAATAATAAATACATCAAAACTACTAAATCTAGTATGAAATGTTAGTTCAGCTTCTATAGTTCAGCAAAAAGGCAATCCTGCCCTCCCTATCCCCAGTTATAAAGCTATACAAGAATGGTTCCAAATGCTTGAATGAATGAAAAATGAGAAAAGAAAATATCAAATCATAAGCGTTTTTAATGTTGTTAGCTTCCTAATGCTGTAATAAAATACATGAGAAAATCAACTCAGAGGGAGAAAGATTTATTTTGGCAAGTGGCTTGAGAGGTTTTGATATGAGGTTGGTTGGCTCCATTGCTTTGGGCCTGAGGTGAAGCAGAGGAGGCTGATCAGTTTATGGCAAAAGGAAACAGAAGGAGCAAGAGTGTGTGGACTGCATATACCCTTCAAAGGCATGACCACAGTGTCCTCTCCACCTGGGCCCAACCTCTGGAGATTTCTGCATTGGAGACCAAGGCTTTGAGAGACATTTGAGATCCAAACTGTAATAAATGTGTTTAAGAGATTTAATAAATATTTACCCCATTTTGTTTTCCTTTCTGGTTACAGTTGAAATGAATAGTCAGGTTGACAGTGTAAATGACCCAAAAGAGAGTCAGCAAGAAGACTATCAATAGGTAAGATGACTCTGTGGTGGGGTTTTTAATTGATTAACCAGGCAAAAGTAACTGCTCACAAATGACATATTGGATTTCCCTTGGTTTCACCAAGGCCCATAGTGTGGTTTGGACTTAAGTTTTAAATCCTCAAACCAAATAACCCATTGCAAGGAGGAAAGACTATTCTCCAGCAGTTTGCCATCTTTAAGGAAAAATAAAATCCATAGCATAACTAAATTATGTAGTGGCCTGGTTTGGGGGGTTTTGAAAAGAAAAAACAAGTTTTATATGACCTGCCCCCGGCCACCTGGAGTGATCAATTTATTTCAGCAACACCAAGCTTATTCTGAAGCAATGCTTTTCCAGAAGCTACCTGGTGAGTTGTTTGTCATATCTCTTTTTAAGTATAACACTAAATCTTTGTCCTGGAGAATGCATACAGACCTGTGAGAATGTGTGGACAGAAGCAAGCCTGGCTTATGTTTTGTGTTATGATAGCACTACCTGAAGACATCCCCATAAAGGTTTGTCAAGCTGAATGAGCCTGAGGGAACTGCCTGGGGAAATAAAAAGTCTAGACCAGGCCATGTTTAGGAGTTTTTATATATAACTAATCTAAATTTCAACAGCACATAAAGTATATCTACAATGATGAGTGGTCTATTACCCTTTTCCCTATTTTGAGAGGGAATTGAGAAGAATTAAAGGCAGCATTGGCCTTAAAACATTCCTATTTGTACTTTAAAATATTTAGTTGTTGGCCGGGCATGGTGGCGCATGCTTGTAATCCCAGTACTTGGGAGGCTGAGACCGGAGGATCCGGGTTCACGGCCAGCCTCAGCTACTTAGTGAGGCCCTCCGCAACTTAGTGAGACCCTGTTTCAAAATAAAGAATAAAAAAAAATTTAGTTGTTTTTAAAAAACACCTATGGAGTAATGAATTGTGTGTTGTTGAGTGTAAGACACACATGTTATGTTGACACAGTTGCCTCCCTGCATTTCCTTGGTCTCTGTATTATTCCAGGAGGCATCATGTAGAATCAAGTTTGAGACTGTATGGAAGAACACAGCTGTCTTTCCCATAATTGTCTTGAATGTTATATAAAAGTAAATATAATAGTATTTGTGTAATTAACGAGTAACTTAAGGCTGCTAAAAGATATCAGTTTATGCAAACATTACTTTTTGTGTTTTTTACCTTGTTCAGAATATTTTAAATATCCTTCTAAGCTACCAAAATGATATAGTTGAGAAGTTTCCAATTAAAAGACAATGAAGTAAGAATAAAATTGAATGATTTACATGCAAGTTAATGTTTCCTGACCTATCTATAAATGTGTCTAGGTTTATTTTTTACAGACCATATTTTCTTGGATGATGAACATCCATATAAGTGGTCAGGATGCATCTGTTTTCCTTAATTAATGTGAAAATGATTTTTACTTACCACAAATGTGACACAAAAGAATAATTTTTCAAAAATGTAAGTTCTAAATTAGGAGACGTGACTTGCACATGGTCATTTGCTAATGAATGGGAGTTTAAACACACCCAATTCAAATACTTTGATAACACCCTAGTGAGATTTTTAACTCACAGAGGTGGAATTCTTTCTTTTCTTACCTGTTCTTGAGCACTTAAAATAATTGTCTACAACAAATATGATTTTATATATGCATACATATCTCAGCAGCTATTTTTAAAATACTTATAGTGTAATAGAAAAGAAACCTAGTTCAGATTATCTGCTCCAGTTTTCCCTTATGACTAACTTAAGACCTGGAGAGTTTTGCTGATTTACTTATTTTTATATGCTAAATCACTGTTAGAACACTGGTTTTCTAAACTCAGTACTCTCTTCCAATTTTCTAGTATCAAATATAGTTTTAATACAGTTGTTTCTATAGATTTAGTGAACCATGGACCAAAAATATTTTGAAAAATGCATGTGTAGTGAACATGAAGAAAATTTTTTCCTTATTCCCTAAACACTGAAGTATAACAACTATTTACATTGTATAAGGTATTATAAGTCATCTAGAGATTATTTGAACAATACAGGAGGATGTGGTCATATGCCAATACTATACCATTTTATGTAAGAGATTTGAGTATCCACAGACTTAGATATTCTTGGGGGTACCTAGAACCAATCTGCCGTGGTACTGAGGGACTGCTGTATTAGTGTCCCTACCCCTTCCTATCTCATTCCAGCCTGGTTCATTTCCACTTATAGCAAGAGTCAATAAACTGGACTATCTTTGACCTCATCCCATTCTGTCTGAATGGGAACTAAGGAGTAGCTATTACTTAATTGGAATCAAACATCTGTGAATGTATTTGGAACCTGCATTTGATGCTACTGTTCCTGAGAGGGTGGAGCCTTGTACATGGTTGTCACCACCCCATCCTCATTAGCAATGAATTACAAGTATTCCTTCCATCCCTCTTTGGTATTCAATCTCCGAATTACGACCCCAGCCTCCCTAAATTATCAGGAGAATGGAGTAGTAGAGCTGCTCATCTCAGAAGCAAAAAGAGGAGGGGACAGGGTCCCAATATTCACTTCAAGGATAAACCCTCAACTGGGAACTAATGCTTCAAAACATGACACTTTGCAGGCCCCCCAAAGTCTGAACATTTTCCAGCATTACTCAAAAGTTTTCTCTGATACTCAAACTCTGAACCCCTGTAAAAATCAAAAGAACAAGCAAAATGTTTCTAAGATATAATGATACACATTCCATTCTTAAAGGAAGAACAAAATAAGGAGAAGTAAAACAAAACCCAGTAATGCAAACATAAAATTCTGTATCTCTGTGTCCAGCATGTGAGGCAAATGATGGTAGAATGTGATTAGCTGCAGCCCTATTTGGACAAATTCACACATGACCCTGCCACACTGCCTGAACTTCTAGACATTCATTTGAAATTGTAGTGGAAGCCTGCAAACCCAACATCTTGTGCCAAGGTTTGCGGCTGTGCTACTCCCCACATATACCACACTTGCAGTGGCCTCTGGGTGCCTTGATGGTCGAACATGGGGACACCACTCCTAGGTAAATGATTCTCTAGGCAGCCCCAGGCATGCAGGATTCCCCAGGGATGGATTCCTATAATCTCAGTGCAACATACATGGCTTCTTTTTAATGCCATTAATCTCTTTGGCAACTTTAAACGTAACTTTTTTTATACTGAGGATTGAACTCAGGGATGTTCTACCTCTGAGATATGCCCCAGCTCTTTTTATTTTGAAATGGGGTCTCACCAGCTTACTAAGAGTCTAAATTGCTGAGGCTGGTTTTAAACCTACGATCCTCCTGTCTCACCCTCCCAAGTTCTGGAATTTGAACACCTATGTATACACCACCACACCAGCAAACATGGTCCTCTTATGGCTAAAAACTGCCAGCAATCCCCATGCCACAGCCTTGAAATTTCATTCACCAGATAAACCAGTCCATCTCATTTAAATTAATTCTCAAAGTATCAAGGCACGGACAAAATGTAACAGGAATGGCTACTAGTTCCAGTAGAGTACTCATTCCTACCTGACCTCCTCAGCCTAGCCTTTATTCTCCACATTTCTATCAGCAATCTGGTCTTCTGGGCCTGCACCAGAATCACCTGTTAAAGTTTGCTTACAGAATTCTAAGCTTTCTGTAACTTTCATCTGCAAAATTTTCCAAAGGCCTCTTAACCACACAGTCAGGTAATTGTAGCAATGCCAGCTTCCCATTGCTGTGATAAAATACCTAAAAATACAAAACTTAGAAAACTGTCTCACAGTTTCAGTCCACATGTGGCTGCTTTGGAGCCTGTAGAGAGGCAGAATATCATGGTAAGACACACTTTCTCATCTCATCGTGACTAGAAAGCACAAAAAGAGAGTAAAGGGTCAAGACTCAATATCCCCTTTAAGGGCATACCCCCAATAACATAACTTCTTCCCACTAGGCCCCAACTCCTACATGTTACAACAACACATGAGACTTTGGAGGACATTTTTGTGTGTGTGTGGTACTGGGGATTGAACCCAGGGGCATTCTACCTCCGAGCTACACCCCCGGCCCTATTTTTTTATCCTTTATTTTGAAACCGGGTCTCACGAAGTTGCGGAGGGCCTAAGTAGCTGAGGCTGGCCACGAACCCGGATCCTCCGGTCTCCACCTCCCAAGTACTGGGATTATAAGCGTGCGCCACCACGCCCGGCTTGGAGGACATTTAAGATCCAAACCACAACAGACCACATAAGAAAACTGTTTGCTTTTTATAACATTAAGCACATATCTAACCCATAACCCCCAAAATTCCATTTCAAGTATTTGAGAAAAATGGAAACATATAAAAAATGCCTTGAAAAAGAATATTAATAGTAGAGGATCTCAAGAGAAGTGCCCAGAACTCACCTCCTCCTCCACAAAGAAAAACAAAGCTTACAGGTACATAGCTGTATTTCAGGTGTCTGGCCATGGAAGAACCCATAAATCAGTAAGAAACACACTGAAGCCATGTAAGGTTCAGAGACCTGTGATACCAGCATAATAAAAGAAACTAACATATTGCCACACTAGATCCACAGTAGGGAAGAAGGAGTCTCAGAAAACTCTGTCATTAGAGATGCTTTCAATCATAGCTATTGGTAAATTTCATAATCCTCATAGGCTCGAAGTTTACTTAAAAAGTAACCTGAAATCTGCACAGTGGCCTTACTTTTGAAAAAGATCTCACATCATCTCCTAGTGAAAACTCCGGATGATGGAGCCATCTGGAGAAGGGAACTATTTTCAAAAGTACAAAACAAAGAAATAATTGTAAGATCTCTAAGAAAATGGTGCCCAATCACATTTAAGAGTCCCCAGTAGACTAACAGCAGGGAATGGAATGACATATTCCAAGTCATGAAAGAAAATAACTGCATACCATATCACCATATCCAGCAAGGCTATCCTTCAGAAATGAACTAAAAATAAGGACCTTCTAAGATAAGCAAAAAATGAGGTAATTCATGACCAGGCTTACAAAAACATGCTTTATCAAAAACAGTAAACTATCAAATTATAAAGGTGAATAAGAGAGGATGAACAAAGGATATTCAAAAGAAGTAGTAAAAAAATCATCAGAATGACATGCATAATTCCATAATTATCAATAAACTGGAATGTAAATGGACTGAATTCTCAAAATGAAAGATACAGACTAGTTAAAAGGATTTTAAAAACCTACAAGAAACTCACTTCACCTTGACACACACACAAAGTGAAAGAATAGAAAATAATATTCCAAGAAAATGGAATCCTAAAGCAAGCAGGAATAGCTGTACTTATAACTGACAAAATATACTTTTTTTTTCCTTTTGTGGCACTGGAGCTTGGTACCAAGCACTGGAGCTTGGTACCCAGGAGTACTCTACCACTGAGCTATACTCCCTGCCCTTTTTGAAAATTATAATTAAGTTGCCCAGGCTAGCCTCAACTTCCCAATTAGGTGTGATACAGGCATATACCCAGCTAACAAAATAGACTTCAAGAAAAAAAACCTGTAAAATGTGGCAAAGAAGGTCCCTGTATAATGATCAAGGGATCGATTCTTACAGAATATGGTATAACAACAATTAATATGTATGCATCTAAGTTCAGATCACTCAGTTTTATAAAAGAAACTCAAACTTAGAGAGATAGGATACAATATGACAATAGAAGGGAATTTCAGTACCCCACATTCATCAAAGGACAGATCATCCAGACCAAAATATCAACAAAGAAACAGAGTTAAAGCATATACTATAGATCAAATTAACTTACCTTCCAACATTTGCAGAATGCCTGCTCTTTTTATCCATGAATGGCACTTTCCCCTAGAATACACTATATATTAGACCAAAAAAACTTACATTCATAAAAATTGAAATCATATCTGGAATCTTTACTGATGTCAGTGGAATAAAACTATACATCAACAAGAAAAAAATAGCAATTACACAAATACATGGAGATTTAACAGCACATAATTGAGAATTTCAGAAGGGAAATTTTTAAATTTTTTGAAATGAAAGGAAAGATAAAACATGAAAACCTATGGGATAGAGCAAAAACAGTACTAAAATGAAAGTGCATAGCAATTAGTAGCTATATCAAAAAAAGGGGACAGGTTTCAAATACCTCATAATGCATCTCACAGACTTAGAAAAGCAAGGACATACCAAACCAAACCTTAGCAGAAATAATATAGACATTAAAAATACAAAAGATGAATGAACTGAAGAGTCACTTTTTTTTTTTTTTTGCGGTACGGGGATTGAACCCAGGGGCGTTCTACCTCTGAGCTACACACCCGGCCCTATTTTTATACTTTATTTTGAAACCGGGTCTCACGAAGTTGCGGAGGGCCTCAGTAAGTAGCTGAGGCTGGCCGTGAAACCAGATCCTCCAGTCTCCGCCTCCCAAGTACTGGGATTACAAGCGTGTGCCACCACGCCCGGCTAAGAGTCACTTTTTAAAAAAGGTATATGAAATAAACCTCTAGAAAGATTAACCAAGAACTAAAGAAGACCCAAATAAGATTGAGATGAAAAAGGAGACATTACATGCAATACAATAAAAATAGAAAAGATTATTAGGGATCATATTGAAATACCATATGCTTACAATTTGAAAACCTAGAAGAAAGGAATAAATTCTGGACACACACGACCTACCAAAATTGAACCAAGGGAATCTATAACAATAGCAAGCAATACTATTGGATCAGTACTAAAAGTCTCCCAGCAAAGTAAAACTCAGGACTGGATGACTTCACTGTTAATTTTTTTCTGAACATTTAGAGAACTAACCTCAATGACTCTCAAACTATTCCATAAAATTAAGAGGGAGGATATTATTTCAAACTCATTCTATGAGGCTTCCATTACCCTGTTACCAAAACCTGACAAGGATATAACAAAGAAAGCTATAGGCCCAAATCCCTGATGAACATATTAAAATTCATCAGGACATCAGAAAGAACCTTCACCATGATCAAGTTGGTTTCATTCCCATAATGAAAAGATGTTCCATAAATGCAATTCATTACATCAATAGAATGAAGAGTGAAAAATCATAGGATCATCTCAATTGATGCAGGAAAAGCATTTGTTGAAATTCAACATCTCTTCATGATAAAAACCCTGGACAAATTAGGTATAGAAGGTTCAAACCTAAACATAATAAAGGCTATATATGGCAAACCCACCGCCAACATCATACTGAATGAGGAGAACATTTTTTCTAAAATCAGTAGCAAGGGTGTCCACTCCCACTGTTTTTATATAAGAGAGCACTAGAAGTTTTAGAGCAATTAGGCAAGAGAAGGAAATCAAAGGCATACAATGAGAAAAGAAGTAAAATTATCCCTATTTGGGTAACACCATGATTCTGTATATAGAAAAATCCTAGACTCCACCTGAAGGCTATTAGAACTAATAATTGAATTCAATAAAGCATGAGGATCAAAACCAACATTTTGTAAAAATTTGCTGAGTAAGAAATAATGAAAGCAAATTCATTCACTGCACAATCAAATTAAATACCTAAGGATAAACTTAACAAAGGAAGTAAAAAACCTCCACAATGAAAATTACTAAACACTGATGAAAGATATTGAAGACATAACACTTGCAAAAGCCCCCCCATGTTCATATATTGGAATAATTAACACTATTAAAATGTTCATACTACCCAAAGCAATCTAAAAATTCAATGAAATCCCCTTAAAAATATTTAAGACATTCTTCACATAAATAGAAAAAAAAACCTCTATAATAATACTGAAGCACAAAAGTTCCCAGATAGCCAAAGCAATCTTGAATAAAAAGAACAAAACTGGAGACATCATAATACCTGATTTCAAAATATACTACAGAGCCATAGTAACCAAAACAGCATGGTATTTGTATAAAAAGAAACACATAGACAAATGAACAGAACAGAGACCTCAGAAATAATCCCACACAGCCGGGCGTGGTGGCACACACTTGTAATCCCAGTACTTGGGAGGCGGAGACCTGAGAATCTGGGTTCGTGGCCAGCCTCAGCTACTTAATGAGGCCCTCCACAACTTCATGAGACCGGTTTCAAAATAAAGTATAAAAAATAGGGCTGGGTGTGTAGCATGGAGGTAGAATACCCCTGGGTTTAATCCCCAGTACCACACACAAAAAAAGAAATAATCCTATACATTTATAGCCAACTGATTCTTTTAAAAGTTGCCAAAAATATACTCTGGAGGAAGGACATCCTCTTTAACAAATGGTGCTAGGAAAACTAGATAACCGCATGCAGAAGATTGAAACTTGACCCCTATCTCTCACTCTGTACAAAAAGCAACTCAAAATGAATCAAAGACCTAAATGTAAAACCTGAAACTTTGAAACTATTAGAAGAGAACATAGGGAAAATACCTCAAGACATTGTTACATGCAATGATTTGATTGCTTAGTTAAGACCCTAAAAGCACAGGAAACAAAAGCAAAACTTGACCAATGGGATTACATCAAACTTAAAAGCTTCTGCACAGAAAAAAAAAATCAATAGAATGAAGAGACAGTCTATAGAAAAGGACAAAGTATTAGCCAACTATTCATCTGACAGAGGGTTGATATCCAGAATACATAAAGAACTAAAAAATTTTAATAAAAATAATTCAATTAAAATGAGGAAATGACCTAAACAGACACTTCTCAAAAGAAGAAATATGAATGGCCAACTAATATATGAGAAAATGCTCAATATCATTAGCTACTAGGAAAATGTAAGTTAAAACTACAATGAGATACCATGTCACCCCAGTTAGAATGCCTATTGTCAATAGTACTACTACTACTACTAATAATAATAATAATAACAACAACAACATCAACAACAGATACTGGTGAGTATGTGTAGAAATAGGAAATCTTATATACTGTTAGTAGAATGTAAATTAGTACAGACAATGTGGTGTGATGGTTCCTCAAAAAACTAAAAATAGAACTACAATATTATCTAGCTTTCCTACTCTGGTCATATATCCAAAGCAATGCAGCACTATTCACAATAGCTAGGCTATGGAATCAGCCTAGGTACCCATCAAGAAACCAATGAATAAAGAAAATGTTGATGTATACAAAATGGAGTATTATTCAGCCATAAAGATGAATAAAATCCTTCATTTCATTCATTTGAGCCAGGCGTGGTGGCGCACGCTTGTAATACCAGTACTTCGGGAGGCGGAGACCGGAGGATCCGGGTTCGCAGCCAGCCTCAGCGCTCTCTCTCTCTCTCTCTCT